>CAXIWN010000002.1:1425859-1692939 GCA_964036215.1 Oscheius sp. DF5033
CAATATGTGCTGGTCGACCCGTACAGATGATGCCTAAAAAACGTTTATTTCCTTTGGAAACAGATAACGGGATGAAACGTGACGACGCAGATGAAGGCATTTTTTCAACCCTTTATTCTTAAATTCACTTAGAGGCGATGTATAAACTTAGAAGAAAAACACTGGAAATACAAGCTGAAAATCAAAATCGTTTCGGGGCTCTGTTAGATCGAGCGGAGAGTTTTTTGGATCGGTTCGAGCAGGTAAATATTTTCTTCCAATTTGCTTTTCTGTTAGTTTTGTTCATTTTAGTATAGAAATTTCTGAATATTTTAAAAAGCATCTAGATTCAGTACCTTTTTTTCAGTCAGGAAGTCAAATTCTTGTTCCGCTCACCCAACAACTAGTCCAAGTATGGAGGGTGGAAACACCAGAGCTCTCCTCATCAGTACGCAGTGATCTCAATTCAGGGCCTCCATTTTTAGCCCATTTTAATGAGCATTAAATATATTTATTGAACGTACCTATAATTCCTCCATTCGATTACCGTTTCTACGGCTCTTTATCTTATTGTCATTATTTTTTAAATAATTATTTTATTTTATTTTTGTTTTAGAGAAATATAATTACTAGGCGATGACTACTCCCAGCCGAAGACGTTTAATGCGAGATTTCAAAAAACTCCAGGTTGTTTTTTTCTTTTATATTTTTCTATATATTAATTACAGGAAGATCCTCCAGCGGGTGTTTCTGGAGCACCAACTGAAGATAACATATTAGCCTGGGAAGCAATAATATTCGGTCCTCAGGATACCCCATTTGAAGATGGAACATTCAAAGTATTTATTATTATTTTGTATATAATCTTTTTCAGCTTTCATTAGAATTTACGGAAGAATACCCAAATAAGCCACCAACGGTGAAATTTATATCAAAAATGTTTCATCCTAACGTATATGCCGATGGTTCAATCTGTTTGGATATTTTGCAAGTAAAACAGATCTATTTCTCTTTATTTATTGTCGTTTTAGAACCGTTGGTCACCAACATACGACGTAGCTGCGATTTTGACGTCGATTCAATCGCTGTTGGATGAACCTAATCCAAATTCACCAGCAAACTCACATGCGGCCCAACTTTACCAAGAAAACAGACGAGAATATGAAAAAAGAGTTCAGCAAATCGTCGAACAGGTGTGTTTTCTTTTTCGCTCCAGACCAGCTGTTTCGTTCTTCATAAACAGCTGCTGGTCATAAGTATGAGGTTTGAATGATCATCAAGGAAGTAAACTAAACGTGATTCCTGTAATTTATCTTTTTCTTCCGCTATTTTTTATTATAACAACATTTTTCAGTCTTGGCTAAATTTCGGGGAGAATGAAGGTGAAGTGGAGCCTAAAGATCAACCTGACGACGCGCCTACAAACGAAGAAATGCCGTCTGCCAGCGGGACCAACTGAACCGGTACTTCCCAATTGTACATCTACCCGGTGATCTGGGCATTCTGTAAAGACGTCTTCTGCATTTTGTGCTCTGTAGAAAAACAAGAATAACCCTGTAAATCCGCTGTAAATGCGCCTCCTCCCCTTTTTTAACCTTATTCCTTTCTATCACCAGTGATCGCAATTGTGTTGTTCGTGAGATTCTAAATGAATAGTTTGTTCTATTAAAATAATTGTCAATTGTCGGGGTTGTAACCTTAGGAAAATTCCAAAATTCACTTCAAATATATTTTATTGTCGATCAGAAGATGGTCAATTTCCGGAAAAATTTCATCGCCAAATGTATGCCAACAGAAGGAACAGTCGTCGAGAACAGCGACAGCCTCAGCGAGGTAGACCACCTGCTTCTTTTTGTCCCGTTTTCCTCGTGCTTTTGACGTCAAAAGCCTCGCTGTAAAACACCGTGAACAAGGTGATTTGGTTACAGGTTCTCCGCGGCAGTCCCGAAGCAGACAACTCAAAGCTTGTGGCCTACGCTTGGCAGCACGTGATCCCCGCCGCCGAGCGTCTTACAGTCTACAAACAGTTGCTTGGGATCACCGGTGCCTATCCGGAAACGAGGGCAACCATTGCCAAGATCAGGGAAGATGAGGTCAACCCAAGGAAAATGCCAAAAATAGATGGAAATTTAGGCAAACGCCTTGTTGAATGGTCTTCGGGGTTTACGTCGTTTCAGCGGCGTTGTTGAGGAAGGATTGCCCATTCCAACTGCCTGGGATATTGCCAAAGTATGTTGTTTGTCCTTTTTTCCTCAAAGAAATGGCTTCCAGATGGTTATTCTTGCTCAAAATCTATTTACCGACATAATTCTCGAAGAGGCGCCATATGTGGCCAAGTTGCCCTTCCATATAAGACACGACGACAGGGACAATCGAGACAGATGTTTGGCTATTATTGCTGTCGGTTAACAGTCAGCTAAAAATAATAAAAAAATTTAGATAGTGAAACATGTGAATGAGTTATGTAATGCAAATTGGATCGACTGTTTTCATGTCTCTCGAGGAATTTTTAAAGTTATTGACCAGGCTTTTACAAAAGAAGGATACGTCGACAAACACATTTTGGATGTGGGTTGCTTTTTAGAACAGAGCGAAGAGAGAAATTCCAGTTAAAATTGGCATTGAACCAGAACTCGATGGGCAGCACAGTGGCACAAACCGGCGACATTGGCTACCATCTCAGATCCTGTATGGCCGATCTTGTCCCATTCGACCGGGCAATATTCTTGCAAGTATCTTCCTTTTCCCCAATTAAAGGACTGTTCAGACTTTTCGATAAAATAGTCACGGGTCAATCCGTCTGCACTTTGATCACCAAGTTTGCTCTGTCACTAATTATGACCATTGAGTTGAAGGAAACGGTAGACGCCAGTTCAAATCACAAAACATCCATTTCAGAGTGAAGCCGCGATGCAAAGATGCGCCACCCAGGCCATTGAGGATACCCTCCAAGTGATGAAAAAACGGCCCCAGGGAGCTGGCAGTCGACCCAGTTGGCCAAGGGAAGCACCCCGAAATGTCTATGCCAGACAGACTTATTCCGCTGGAGACAGACACTAGACACTACATATCCACGCGACTGTGATACTACAAATTTATGCACAACGGGTTATTTTAAATAAAAAGTGGCTTGACCTTTTGCTGCTTTTCGTCATTTTGAAGTCGCGTGTTGATTTCTTTTATGCTCCAGGATGACCTTTTGCTTGAACTCGAACTCGACTTTATAGGTCATTCTCGGAAAACTTATAAAGGAAAATATTTTCCCTTATTGGTAAAAAGGATAAAAGAGTACGGAGAATGGGCCAACGGATACAGTATGCCTGATGGAAGTAACACAAAACACACGCAACCAGATTATGATGTAGATCAGGAAAGGGTATCCTAGTCGAATCTGACACGTTCTAGCCGTCTGTTTTGGACAACACCGTCCATAATAGCCTCCTCCTAATTTTTGGCTCCTTTGGCGGTTTCCTCCTCGATCCGTCGTTTATTCGTTGCCCTATGAGGACTGCTCACCAAAGAAGCCGGATACTCCAACCAGGGTCATTTTGTCGACTTCTAGAATTGCGGAGTATCTCCCTTTTCCTAATATCTACGTCAGTCGCCGAGACTATTGTCGACTGTCACAGATAACCGAATTTCCATATTATCCATCCGGTATAAATTACTGCTGCCGCACAATTTATTTGCCTGACTATTGTTCCTCAATTTCTTACCAAGTTTCTCTGTCCCTAGCCCCTTTTAGTCGTCTGATTTTCGTGATCTTCTTGTTATCTTCTTTCCATAATCGGAGACATCATTTCCTTCCGATCAAGACGATCCGCACATTCTCACACGTTTGCTCCCAGAATGTCTAATTTGATCTCACATTTATTAAACCGACAAGATAACTGGGAACACGAGCGGCGTCATGGATGGCGGATTGGAGGCAGCTGAGAGAACGTACGAGAGTATACTAGCAGAGAAAGGAGTTATCTATTGCACAGGGGAGGTAGTCGTACAGTCTAAATTATAAAGAGTTTTCAAGGTCCTATGAAATTTGATATCTTTTGAGAAAAAGGGTCCATTGTGTCATCATTTTGATCTTCGATGTAGGACCAACTAGATCTCCACCGACTCCCTTACAAGCGGGGGTACCAGTGTCATCAGAAACCCTTCGATATAATTGTAAATATTTATATCTGCAGGGAAAGTGAAGCCCCAATCCGAACTCCTGGTCACCTTATATAAGATGTCGTGTCACGGTGTCTAAATTAAGTGCCACCCACCCGGCTAGTTTCTCTCTCTCACTCTCCCTCCCTTCCTTGTTTATAATCTTTCCAGTTGACACCGATCTCTTCGCTGATCAAATTTATCTGATTATTTTGCTTGGGGCGTGAGGTCGATGGCCCCTTATGGGGTGGCCTCAGTCGTTGTTTGATATTTTCCTAAATGAGGCGATTCAAGGTGACCTCTATTCTTGTTCACTTCCTTAAATTGCTGTCGACGTCAGCTGGCTGATAATCATTCAAAGACTATTCACCCCATCTTTTAAACTTTTCCGTAGTTCAACGGGTACGCATTCTTCTTGGAAATGAGTACTTGCACAGAAGTTCCGGTCACACGATCTTCTGATGTTTTTCTGATTTACGTAGCCTCGTGTCTGTGAAACGTCAGTTATTTAGGCGACATATTTCCTATTCGAATAAGTCTCATCACTTTTCGGCATTTGTTCCTAAATCCATTACCTCCCGGAAGTCCCCCGCAATTATACTTGGGCACGAGTCGAGTCAATTCGAGTCAACTCGACTCGAAATGACTCGAAATCCTGACTCGACTCGACTCGAACTCGAAAGTTCGATTTTCTGACTCGACTCGACTCGACTCGACTCGAAGTTTCCAAAATTCGACTCGACTCGACTCGACTCGAACTCGAAAGTTCGATTTCCTGACTCGACTCGACTCGACTCGACTCGAAGTTTCCAAAATTCGACTCGACTCGACTCGACTCGAACTCGAAAGTTCGATTTCCTGACTCGACTCGACTCGACTCGACTCGAAGTTTCCAAAATTCGACTCGACTCGACTCGACTCGAACTCGACTTTAGATTTCGAGTTGATTTCGAGTCGACTCGAACTCGAAAGTTCGTTTACTCCCCTGGCTTTTAAATAATAAAATTTTGGCCAAATCCCATGCATACCCGCAAAAATTGAAAAATTCTGATCACCTGACTCGACTCGACTCGTTTTCGGTCGACTCGAACTCGATTTCCGAATTTTCGACTCGACTCGACTCGACTCGAACTCGAAAGTTCGATTTTCTGACTCGACTCGACTCGACTCGACTCGAAGTTTCCAAAATTCGACTCGACTCGACTCGACTCGAACTCGATTTCCGAATTTTCGACTCGACTCGACTCGACTCGAACTCGAAAGTTCGATTTTCTGACTCGACTCGACTCGACTCGACTCGAAATTTTCAAAATTCGACTCGACTCGACTCGACTCGAACTCGATTTTTTCGACTCGTGCCCAAGTATACCCGCAATACGGTCATCGCCTCCAGAGCCATCCTCCCGGCGAAAGGTCTCAATTTCCTGGTTCTGTTCGTGTCCATCCACCGTATTCTATGGCCAGATATAATTGTTATGGCTATATAATTCAAAGGGTAGATATCTGTCTAGAGATCGAAATGGATGTCGACGGGGTTAAAAGTCATTGAGATCGAGGAGTGCCCTTCTGTTGATGACTGCTCTCTCTCCCCGACACGTGTGTCAGACATTTTTTATTCCTCAGATTCCCACAAAAATACCAGACATCTTGGCTATCCCCGCGCATTCTCAATTAGTCCTCACCGGTGGTCCATCTCTCTTTTGCCAGAGTGGTCTCGTCCATCTTCCAGTCGACCTTTCGTCTTGTCCAGGAGCCGAATATTCTGAATATGGTTTGATTACAGTTTTAGTTTAGTCTATTCTTCCTGATTCATATAACTAGCAGTGTATAATCGGGGTATTCAAAGTTAGCAAAGATACAACTTCACGTAAGCTTTGAATACCACCTCCCACCCATTTCCTATGAACCTCAAAATTTTCAAAGAGAAAAATAAGGAAGCCGATCGGTCGTTTGATCCCTGACACCTTCGTCGATGTGTACTCCTTCAAGTGCTTCCTCTGGTAAACAAATGACCTAAAAGAAGAGAATAACAACTTTTATAAATCGTGTCTTCAGATTAGAAATTGAACTATCCGAAAACAGTCATTTATATCCAGTTGCCCTCCAGGAAACAGCAAAATAAGATGACAAGAACTTTGCTCAAACATCTGGCAAAGTCATCTTCGTCTTTATCTTGCCGTTGTGACGTCTTCTTTTGTCGACGCTTCACCAGCCATAAGTATGAGTAGGAAGACATCATCGGGTCATCCAGTAGTTCAGCGTACGGGCAAGTATAAATGGGAAACTCACCAACACAAATTTTACTTTTATGTTTTCGGCGAGTGTAATTTATCTTCTACGTTGCCGGGATAACCTTCCCTGCTCTCTCCTCAGCATAAAAACCAATGGTTATTCTCAGTAGAAAACTTCACGTTTGTAAAGACGTTGATTGCTCTTTATTCTCATGAAAGTGACGACTGTTGTCTTCTCACGGTGGTCACCTCAACCTTTTTAATTTCCCATGTCTTTCTTTCTGTCCCTTCTAACAACATCTCTTTGACCCAGAGGCGGAGACAAAAACAATCATATTTTGATAGTACTCGTGGTTGGCTCCTCCCTTCTCTTGTCTTTCTCTTTATTCTTTCCATGGATTAGACCTTTCCGTCTTTTGTAAGTGTCATCCTCACGTGTGACAGATGTAATCCTATCACGTAAATAGTCAAAGGTCAAGTGTGGGAGTGACAAATCTTATAGTTATCATATTATACGGAGGGATTATGCATTATTTTCCGCTCGTCAGTTGAGGAAGAAGAACTGAGTCTGTCCTCCTTGGCCGTCCAGCTTCTCATGTCAGTCTCCGTCTTCTATGGCCAACTTTGTTCTGATCATCTCCAGATGTCGTCATGTTTTTGTCTATCAGTAATTGCATCAACTTATCCACAGCTGGACAATACTTTCCCCATGACGCATAGAAATAATCGGATATCATAGCTCTGACCTTGTTTTGAAATTCCTCTCCCTCCACTTCCTCCCGTAGCGATCATTGTTTCCTGTCCAATTGTCTTCCCCTGCAAGTCGACCTCTCCATTATCCAGCTGATAACTACCGCCTTCCACCTTATGATCTATCTAAATTGCCCTAAATTGCAAGATTGGCATAATCTGCAGCTCCCACCTGGTGCATTAGCCCTCCCCGGAAGTCATCCTCCCATCTCTACCGTATCCATCTCAGGGCGTGGCTTAGATCGTCCCGGTTCAGGTCTCCATAATGCTGTCCACCACCTCCTGCCTGCTGGTGTTCTGCTTCGTGGCCGGCAGTTTGGCGGCCAACGATGAAGTACTCAGCGAGGAGTTCTGCCGCCAGTTCCCGTCTCTCCATCTGTGCCGTCTCCACGACACTCTCCAAGGATCACTCGTTGAGTTACAGTATCTTCTCCAAGACACCGAAGGAATGAATGGTATCACCTGTTCTATACATTTCCCATTCGAGATAATTCCAGGTGCTGCTACAAACCTCGTCCAAAAGAGGAAGTCCGCTTTTGTCCGGTTCGGCAAACGGGCAAATGAGGAGGGCGAACAACACGCTGCACCGTCTGGTGAGAACAGCGATGACTTGGTGAGTACAAAGAACTTCCGCAGCCAATAAGGGATGGAATAAATAGACACCCATTTTGAGGGGGGAATTATCTTGTTTTGCTTATTTTATCTACTAAAAGAGGGGAAGATTTACAGTCAACATAATCTATTCTATCCTCTTCAGAACATGGAGAAGCGCAAGTCCGCCTTCGTCCGATTCGGTCGCTCTATTGGCGAGGCCGACAAGAGGAAGAGCCAGTACATCCGCTTCGGTCGCAAGTAAACTCCTCGAATAACCCGAGAAGAGCCGATCTCCCTCCGCCGATACTCCCCTTGATCATCACAGATATACTTGTGTTTGTTGAGCTCTCTAATAAAGTGGCAGCAGTTTGTGTGTGTGTCGACGGGAAATGTGAATCGGACGTGTAAAGCAGACGTTTATTAGAGACACGTTATTTGTGAGACCCGATGGGGGAAGAGAGACGAGAAGGGAGTAAAAAAAGGCAATTCCGACACCGTACTGCAAAAAAAGACCACAATAAAATATTAGACGGAAGCCGGTGCTGCAGGAGCCAGGACAACCAGATCACGGGCGATTTCTGCTCGTCGATGGCGCTGAGTGAGCGCTATGTCTAGCACCAGAGAAAAGGTACTTCCGACACCGAGAAGGCTGAAAATAAGGTAATATGTCTATCCGACTTGGTAAATACCCAATAGCCAGGAGGATAAGCTTATGTTCCATTCCAGAGAAGACAACAATCCCTGAAGAGGAGACCAAAATCATCGGTATCCGAATAACCGCCAAAAGAATTTGTCTCTGTAGCGCCGGGAGTACGGTAGCCTGAAAACTCTTCCTTATCTAATTCTCCTTAGAAAAGACCTGTAACGCATCCATACTGGCGTTGTAGACCCCGATGGCAAAGTCGAACCCCAGGAAACCGATGAATATCTTGTCAAATCGGGAGAAAGGCCACCCGACGGCTACGGTCGGGAAATAATTGAAGACGAAGAGCAACGAGAGGAAGGCCAATCCGACGGAGAAGAGAAGAAGACGCGAATTAGAGAGACGATGGGCCAAAGAACTCGAGAAGAAAACGACACCGAGCAGATAGGAACAGACCAAAGCACCGTAGATCACTCCCAGGCTAAAAAGGGGAACTTGAGAATAGGAAGAAAACAGGAAAACGGACCTCAACTCGTGATGCTCGATCGCATTGGATCGGATGAAGACGGGCGCCCAGGTGAAGATGAAGATTTGGACGGTGGCCTCTACGCAGACAGCCACTAGACACAAGACGAAGGAAAGGGGTGAACTCTTCAGAATCTGAAGAAGACTTTGCCTACCTCTATAATATAAAAGTTTACCGAGAAGGCTTTACCGATGAGAGTAGACATGGGCAGGGGGGCATCCACCGACTTGTTCTCTTGCCATTGTGATCCGATGAAAAATCCCCCGATGACCATTCCGACGATGGACAAAGTGAAGGGAATGACGACATGGCGAGTGACGACGACGACTAACTGGGAGACGAGACCCGCGATGACGGCCAAAAAGCCAGCACCCAGACTGACTATGGCAAAGGTCGAGCCGATCCATTCGGCTGGGAAGTCGAAGGCCACCACGTGCTCGTGATTGTACCATTGTTGGAAGGGAGCGTTGACCAAGGCGGCAAAGAAGCCATCGCCCAGCCGACCGATGAGGAGCAGCGGAAGAGAAGGGAAGAATTTCAAGGCACATGAGAGAGAACCCACGAGAAGGGCCAATAGACAAAGGGCACGTCGACCTAAAGGACATTAGATGACTATAGAAAGAGGAAATACCGCATCGGGCAGAAAGATGGACATAGTAGAAACTGAAGAAGACATTGGCGACGAGACCGGTCACGTAGAGGACAGCTATTTGGGAAGGCACGTAATGGTAGCTGTGAAAGAGAGCATACAGGTAAGGAGCCTGCAAACAAGAAAACATAAATCATCGATGAAAAGGCGGATATATTTCAATTCTAATTGAACCATTTCAATATGAGAAGTATCTCCTCCTCTTCTCTGCCTACTGCGCCCAATCTAATAAAATCGGCTCACCTGGAAACTCTCGGCGAAGAGAACGGCCAAGTATGGGAAAAGAAACCGCCTTTGAAGATCACGAAATTGAGAATTCTGCTGGGCAGGATCACGACGGAATTCGCCGCGACGGGAGAAGACGGCAACGGCGGCCACAACAACACCGACTAGACATGACAGCCAGGCGAGCACATTCACTTGCACTTGCATAATATCATCAGCTAGAAGACAAAAGTGATGAGTAAAAGCGATAGAAATGGGATTTGGGTAGGATTAGACGGGTAAGCTGCGAGTCGACCTGATGGGCCATGTATGAACACGTTTACCATGAAAACAAAAGAAGTTTACAAGATTTGAGATTTTACTGTCGAAATAAACGATTTTTGGAGGAATTCACGGTCAAGAGGCATTGAAACGTCGACAAGTGGTTACCAGGAGGAAGTTATTTGAGAGGAAAACAGAAGACAGAAGGAATTCCTACTACAAAAGCTTAAGAATGTGAGGATTACCTCAAAAAATAAGTTATCAAGTCAAGATACTTCAGGGAATAATACCCAGCTGTTCTTCTTCGCCCGTACGTAATTTTTGGCAAAGGTGACCACCTCGACCTTTTGTGTCCACCGTAGCCGAAATACTTCCTCGTACCCTCTCACATGTTTATTTCGTTTATGTACAACCAAATAATTACAAAGCCAAGATCTTATGAATCAGATTGATGGACGAGGACTTGTAGCCACCGCCGAAGTGATTCCTAAACAGAAATTATGTTTTCAGTCTGAAAAAGAGAACAAACCAATGGTTAAGATGGTGGAAAAGCTCGTAGAGAAGGACTCGATTCTCCCGTCCGGGTCTCTTTGGCACGTGTTTATGATACTCGGTCCAAAAAGTGTGTGACAGACCGCCAAACATCTTCATAATTCCTTCCTCATATTCCGGGTCGGCATAGAATGACGCGGGGTCAAAAATCACTGAAAATAGTCGGGATTGTATTGGTGGTCGCATTGATTTTCCCCGTTTTCCCTAATTCGAATGTTCTCTAATTTGTTCGTTTTTCTCTGTATCATCTAATTCTAAAATATTCAAATTTCCTGTGTTAGCTTGAATCAGATTATATTTCTTATCCCATTAGGACATCCAAGGAGGAAGAGGGGAGATTCTTAGAAGAGAACCGGGAAGTCACTGATGTCACACCATAGAACCATAGCCCGCTATCAGAATAATGGCGCGAGTACTCGCCATCTTTGGCAAGTCGACCTCGAGTCTCGCCCAATATGGCCGCTTCTGATGAATTAGCTCGCTTGGATCTAAATTCCGGTTCTTCTACTGACACAGGTGCTTTATTTCTTCTTCTACTGTTGTTTTCTTTGATCAACAACGCAATTATCCTGAATTTTTTGTTAGAGATGGGAATACCGAAACTACCCTCATACCTTCCGAAAACTTATGTCGACCACTTGTTTCCCAGAGGCAAGAAACCTGTATGGCAGTCTTCCCAAAATATCACAGAACAAGTCATCAAGGTCCGTTTTCCCCTCCTTCTAATTAGGTAAATCAATCCATTTCTAGAGAATCAACCCAGAAAAAGCAAAAGCCCACAGATATCCGCCCGCATATTGGCAGTACAATTTCAGAGACGCAATCATCTACGCCTTGGGTGGTAAATTTCCTTGAAAGCGAAAAAAGCTTCCCTTTCAGTCGGATGTAACGCTAAAAGAGATCTCCGATATTTGTACGAGAACCATGAGAAATTTATTCCTCTCTCGACGTACGTCGTAGGATCGGGACTTCAAGCCACGAGATTTTTGGAATGGCCAGGTTTACAGCTCGATATGTACAAAAGACAAGACAATTTAGGCGTGGAATTTGCTTTGGATCGATCAGTCCACGGTGAACAGTACATTGAATCATTAAAACCGCTTCCTGCCGATGGGAAACTTCGCTCCGAGGCGAGAGTCATCGATGTCTTGGATAAAAAGACGGGAACACTCCTGATATCCGAGGGTCAGTTTCCTTTCAGCAGGTTCTATTCCCATTTCATTTCAGTCACTACCTACGACGATCTGACAAACGACAAACTCTCTGTCCAGCAATTCAGTGTCTTCCAATTAGGTGCCGGTGGATTTAGTGGTGCTAGAGCGAACCCGGAGGAAGTTAAAGTCGCCGGCGTACCGGATCGAGCCCCAGATGCCATTATTGAGGAGCAGATAAGCCCAAATCAGGCGAGTAATACCATAGAAGAAGAAAACACCCGATATTTTAGCATCTTTTGTATAGACTGGGCGGATTGGATTTGAACCCCCTGCATGCTGAGCCAGAATTTGCTCAGAATGCCGGCTTCAAAGAACCAATCCTCCATGGCCTCTGTACTCTGGGATTCGCTTTCCGACATCTGCTCCTCAATTGGGCTGTAAATGATACAACAAAGTTCAAGGCTCTCAAACTGCGCTTTTCGTCTCCCGTAATACCCGGTCAAACATTGAGGACAGAGAGCTGGCTAGAAGGCGATCGAGTTGTTTTCCAAACGAAAGTCAAAGAGAATTCAAAAATTGTTCTCTCCAATGGATGGATCAGTTTCACCGAGACACCCGAAAAGCCAGAATATCTCGAGGGTCTCTCCGTGTCATCATAATTTACAGTATTGTCATGTGATCAGTCGTCGGGTAATCTGCTTGCCATAGAAAAGAATAAACTGTTTGTCGTCCTCGTCTAATCCATTCTTACCCCTTCCATGGGAGTGCATGTTTACGAGCTAATCCCCAAAAATAGAACCAACCTGGCCCGTCTTTCGAGAATCCCCAATTGCCACTCCACAAATCTCCGTGTACCAAGGAGGGGAATTCATTCTGTTCGCGAAGAAGATCGGCCGCCTTCAGTTGCAATTGTGGCCACAACTCGATGGCATCTCTGTCGCCTTTCTGAAAACACTGTAGGCTGGTGTCTAGAAATGCTGGAACCTCTTCGAGTAAATTAATCTGAAACTGGAGTCGATGTCGGATAAAGAATTCGTCCCATTTCTCTGTCCAATCATTTGGCTGACGGAGAAAGCCACAGCACGTGTCTACCGGGAAACCATACCTCCGGGTGGGGAGACACTCTTCTGGGACATCGGTGGCCGCAACGTAGGCACTGATCTTGGCCTCGTCTCCGAATCTCTTCGAATTTGATAAATGTAAACTACAAAACATGACTGCAGAGAAAGGAGAAGTGCTTACTTGGCCAGGTCTCTAGCCAGCGCCTTCTCATCTCGATCGCAACCCATCTCGATGTATTCCATGGCCAGTCCCCAACCAAATTCGACAGGGAAGACTCCGAGAGGCATTGGACATTTGATAGCATTGGTAGAAGCAATGGCGCGAAGAGACGCGTACTCTCCTTTGAACATTGTCTCAGCCTAGAGAATTTCGGACATAAAACAGAATTAAAGACGCTTACTCCGAGTTTTTCATTAGTTTTTACGAATATTGGGCCCTTTTCTGTCTCGAATTTTTGACCGGCGCTGATGCAGCCACGGCCACCGCCTCCTTTGCATTGTCTTATGTCTTTTAAACCCAAATGGGCTTCCATTGAAGTTTCAATTACAGACATCTAAACACTTCCAAATTTTAAAATAAAAAAAAGAAAAGAATGCGAATAAAACAGAGAATGCGAAAAGATCGAGCATTTTTTGAAGCTAACGCGCTCTCCTAGTTGATGTCAAAACAGGAAAAGAACCACAAAACATGTACAGGTCTGTCAAATGAGAAAATATGAGTGAAACTGGAAAAAAAATTATGGGAAAATTTGAGGCAATGGGGGAAAGTTCGATTGGCACTCTTCTATTAGGTCGCGTCAAAAATCTTTAGAAAAACGCCATAACTTTTCTAATTTCCATGCTATTTGGGAGTTTCAGGTGTCAAAATGTTCCTTGGGACCTGAAGAAAAATACGGTGAAAACCAGAATTCCGGAGGAGCTCATCTCCGGGTACAGGCCCGCGCCGCAGTTTTGGCCAAAATCTATTTTAAGGCATAACTTTTGAGGAACGAGGGATTTACAAAAACGGTAAACATAGAAAGAATCTCCAGTTCGAGACGGTCGTGCTGCATCAAAAAAATCCCGGAAATGTTTCACCCGCCGCGCGTAGGCCCTGATTGCAAAAAATGTATAACATGGCCGAGTGGGTTTTGGAAATTACGGCCAGAACGACCAGGGTTCAATCCCAGCCGGTGAGAAAACGGCGACAAACCTTTTTTTCTTTTTTTGCTTTTGGTGCAATGTACTCCTACAGCCATGTTATGCTATATTTCGAAGAATCCCGGCAAAAATCATCTGATTCAGCCAAGCTACACACATTCGAGGTTTTCCTTATAGTAAAATATAGCTAAAATAAGACAATTTCGCGAAACTATCGTAAAAACAATCTTAGTGGGTAAAACAGTGTTTTCTTTCATAAACTTGCTGATGTGATACGATGACAAGCATTTTCTACACGAAATAATACGAAAGACATCAATGCGGCCTGTATGCTGCCAATAGGGAAAAACCACTAATGTGCGTAGCTTGGCTGAATCAGATGATTTTTGCCGGGATTCTTCGAAATATAGCATAACATGGCCGTAGGAGTACATTGCACCAAAAGCAAAAAAAGAAAAAAAGGTTTGTCGCCGTTTTCTCACCGGCTGGGATTGAACCCTGGTCGTTCTGGCCGTAATTTCCAAAACCCACTCGGCCATGTTATACATTTTTTGCAATCAGGGCCTACGCGCGGCGGGTGAAACATTTCCGGGATTTTTTTGGTGCAGCACGACCGTCTCGAACTGGAGATTCTTTCTATGTTTACCGTTTTTGTAAATCCCTCGTTCCTCAAAAGTTATGCCTTAAAATAGATTTTGGCCAAAACTGCGGCGCGGGCCTGTACCCGGAGATGAGCTCCTCCGGAATTCTGGTTTTCACCGTATTTTTCTTCAGGTCCCAAGGAACATTTTGACACCTGAAACTCCCAAATAGCATGGAAATTAGAAAAGTTATGGCGTTTTTCTAAAGATTTTTGAAGCGACCTAATAATTGGGAATAACATTCGATGCTGGGCAAACAACAACAACCAGCGGCAAGGCATAAACACGTGTTGCGAAATGTCCCCAGTCAATAGAAATACTTTTTGACCACTTTGTGTGTACTCTTTGTTTAAATACTCGAGATAGGATAGAATATCTTTATATGTGAATCTGTTGGATTGTACAAAGGGACGTGTGTGGATGTGGAATGAGGGAAATAGCACCGGGTGACTAGAGACAGTGAAAATACACGTAATATGTACAGACAGGGAGCAATAAGTACCGGAAATGTGAGATTATTATTATGGGCGACGAGAACGGGGGCTCTTCGAATGCAATTGAGCAAAGATTTTCTCGAATCGATTCTCAGGGAAAACGGTGACCAGCAGCCTCTCCAAGAGGACATACAGCAGTCGACGATTCAGATGTTTATTTTCGAGAGCAGAAGAAATTGTATTGATACCCTGAGAAACGATATAAAGAGAGGGAGGAGGGACAAACCTGGTAGGTGGTATCCGCACCAAGAATTAGCCGCAATTGGTCAGGCAGAGCAGACAACATCAGGCACTTGGCGAGAATTTGTGTCCGATTTCGGAAATCGGCACTCTTGGGTGGCAACTCGCCAGCCAGTTGACCGTCGGGCCAGAGAGATTCTCTCATAGCGGCCAGGTACATGGCAACCTGCTGCTCACTAGTCAGCCAATTGACCAAGTCGACGATCCGTTTGTTGAGAGTCGATCCAAAAGGTGTGATCAGTTGGCGGAGCATCATCATCTGAAAGAAAGGTCGACAATTTGAAGCGGTCATCTACCAGTTGTCGACGAAACCAGACATTCCTCGCCCTGACACCGAAAACTTCATCGACAAGAAGAACCATTACACGGAGTGGAATACTCTCGGATGTTGCTTCCTCTTCACTGATACCGGCCGCCACTCGATCCGTTTCAATTATCGGCTGACGAGGCATTCCATTCAACGGCATCTAAATATTCCTTCTATTTTCTCAACTTCTTTGTCTACTTACAATAATGCTCTTTGTGGCGTTGTTGATTCCTGCCCCGATTTTGACCACTCCTCCAATCATCTGGTCCGGCACCGCCATGACCGTATTGCCAACTGCTTTGACTCCTAATTTTATGGGATCGAACATGACGGACATCATCTGAATTCGTTGTAACATCGTCAATGGGAAGAGGCTACCTTCTTGCCTAATGGTTCCTTTGTTCCAATGTAATCTTTCTGGCTCAAAAAATCGAAAAGGATCTTCTCCATGTCTGGATGTTGTTTCATAAGACTCGGCTGGAGGATGCAGTCCATGAATAGATTCAAGGCTTTTGTTCTCTTCTCAAGGAAATGTGAATCCAAATTGTTGAATGTCTTTTTGCCGGGGAAAGAGAGCTTGGCCAGACTCGGATACTTGGAGATTATCAACTCGTGTAGAGTGTGGAAGTCGCTGTACCGGCGGAGGACATTCCAGCTGCTGACTTTTTGTCCATTGATATGTCGACTGACTCGTACATTATACAAAGCAAAAGACTGTTTCCCCTGGCAACCAATTCCTAGGGTTTCGACGACAGCCGACATCACTGGATCACC
Organism: Oscheius sp. DF5033; assembly: GCA_964036215.1. Classification (NCBI taxonomy): domain Eukaryota; kingdom Metazoa; phylum Nematoda; class Chromadorea; order Rhabditida; family Rhabditidae; genus Oscheius; species Oscheius sp. DF5033. The sequence continues at coordinate 1,442,233 of CAXIWN010000002.1, forward strand.
CGAAAGGAGCTCTTCTTTCGACAATTCGGGTTTGATAGCCGAGTCAGAAATGGCCGATATACTCGAAATCTCCGAGTTTGGCGTTTCCGACCGTTCCTCTTCGATTCCGATTATTCCCAGCTCTTCAAGCATTTTCAGATAAAGAGGTGACTTCTTGAATTCCGGATAGAAGTGATCGTCATTCCTCAGGACGTCGACAATTTTCTCTTGGATATCCTCAAACCAAAGATCGGATGGCTCGTCATTCCTGATCCTGGCCACGAAGCGATTTACCACTGCGTCGTCCAGAGGAACTCGAGTGATGGCCTCTTGGGAAAGGTATTGCTGGTACATGAATTGGGCTGCCTCCTTGATAGTCTCGTAGACTTCCTCGTCGCCCGTCTCACCCGCTGCTAGCGAGCGAAGCTGATGTTCCACGGAGACTTTGAATCCCTCAATGGCCAAGTAGCAGTCAATATAGTTCTGCCCGCCGACAGTTTGTAAAAAGTCCATGAAATAGGAGACAGCGATACTGTTTGTCAGGACGACGTGGATCGGCAATTGGACGATGTTGTCCTCCGGGCTCTCCGGTGGAAAGAGCTAAAGAACAATTCAAAAAGAAGATGGGTAAAAACTCACCGAGTCAGATGTTCCATCACCGGAGGAATTAGCAATGACAGCCATCTTCTTCTTGATGACTCCTTCGACGAAGTCGAGGCTGCCAAGCTGCTGCTTTACGAAGTCACCCTGTTCTCCTCCAGAGTCTTTTCCTCGTAAGACCATTTTCTCGTCAAGGAGGGATTTGAAAACGGCTTCCAATTCTTCGATACTTTTGCTGTTCTCGAGACATTGGACAAAATCTTCAGGTCGAGGGCTGACTTCACTCAACTGGGGATAGGAGATACTCCCAATAGAAAGGAATACTTACCAGCCAGACGATGAGTTGATTCATTTCATGCGGATCGGAATAGAAATCAAGAAGGGGCACAATCAATCGTCGAACTGAAAGAACGTCTGGGGAAGCGCAGGGAGGTTACCTATGACCTCTCTCAAAAGGAATCGCAACGGTCGACAGCGAAAATCCTCTGGTGGCATGATGAGGTAAAGGACAATATCCATAAGATCATGAAGATATGCTGAGGAAGGAGATTATCAGAAATAGAAAAGGAGGAATACCATTTTCATAATGAGGCGTGGTCGAGAGAAGATCTCTGCAGAGGTTTTTCTCCATTTCCAGTTCAAAGTCGAAGAAGAATGTCAACAAATCGTCTGGTCGGACTTCTTTTCCTTCTGTCAAAAAAGTTGTAAATATAGCTGGGAAAAGTTACCTAGCCGGGCTCGATCAGCCTTCTCACTGGCCATCCGATAAAGTCGGAGATGGGAGGCAAAGTCGTCGACCACGTGGCGAGTCACAAACGGTAACCAATCCACTTGTTTCATGCTGAATCGGGGGGATACTTGCACTTTTTCAGGATTTGTCATTTTATGGAGAGAATATAAAAAACAATCGTTGTTTTTATCCGTGCCAGGTACAACAAAGGCCAAGTCGCCAGGATAACAACGACTTCGCTTCAATTTTTCCAGTTTATAATTTTTTCTCGTCTTTTTTCTGCTTTCCATAAAATTATTTAATTTTCTACCTTTGAGAGAGTGCAGCCACAGATCTCCTGGTTGTCCTTTTCAAGCTTTCCGGGAATAATTCATCCGTCGTCAAGTTCTTATACCACGAATCAACGTAATCTCTAATCATGTAATTGAGAATCTGAACAAGTAAACAGAATGGAGAGGATTCTTACCTGTTCGAGTTCGGAATCTAACGCTGCAGAACCAGTCATCGAATGGATCTGTTCGTAACTGTTCTTCACCGCCAATCGCTCTCGATTCGCCAAAAGGAAGGATATCCCGCATCGTAATCGATGATGATTTCCAAGGGTGTTGAAGTCCTCTCCAAGTTCTTTGGCCGTTTGTTGACCATTGATATACAAAATATATACAAATCTAGAATGTTTTCTTCTTTTTACAAGAGAAGACAACTCACCCAGCGATAACTGCTAGAATAGAAATAATAATTACAAAAATACCACTGAAACCAAAAGTGGCCAAGAAGAGGAAAACACCCAAAATTGGGTAAAGCTTCGACGAGTAAGTGTAATCCATGGGAGAGGTAGAGGATGTTATAAGTGCATTTATAGAAGTAGTTGGGGGAAGTTTGGAGTCCGGCGACTAAAATAAATATTCTTTTATGGTCAAATAAAGAAAAAGGAACAATTTTCAGAAGGATTTTGTAATTTTCAAGGGGGTTTTCATGATTTTTGTTTTTATACTAATTGATTTTTATGTTGAAAGCTATTCAACAGCTTTTTAGGCTCAATAAAAGCCGAAAGCAAAGAGTTGAGGAAGTGCTTATCGTCTTACGGGCTCTCTAGTCACTCGGACAACAATGGTGTGGTCAGATAGAAAAGGGTGAAGGCCATAAAAGTGAAGTCATGTTCTGATTCAGAAATCTGGCTGATTGCCAATTTCTGCGCATGCTCCAATCGCAATTGGCGCGCGTCACGGACGCCTTATTCGAAATATTCTGATCTTTTCCCAATTATTTTTGTTTGCTGTTTTCACTTTTGCCGTCGCATAGCACAAGAGAATCTAATTGTCGCTTTTTATATCAGTTATAAATAATATTGTCAGTAATTCAACAGTTGAAAGCGAAACGAAATCAAGAAAATCAAACGCACACTATTTTTCAGTATTGAAATTATGTTTCTCGTGTAAAAAATGTTAGAATTTGACACTGCATACATTTTTATTTATTACAATTGCTCGCTCAATATTTATCATCTTTACCTTTTTGTTTACTTTATGAACATTTTTGTACATTTCAGATGACTTCTGTAGGAGTCCCTATTAAAATCCTCCATGAGGCTGAAGGACACATTGTCACATTGGAAACTGTCACAGGTAGATTTTTTAAGTTCACATTATACTTTTACGAATATATATTTTATAATTAGATATTCATACAAAATTGCAGGCGAAGTTTATCGCGGAAAACTAGTTGAAGCTGAAGATAATATGAACACTCAAATGGCTGAATGCGTCGTCACTTTCAGAGACGGAAGAACTCATCAACTTGACAACGTTTTTATTCGAGGAAATAAGGTATGTTTTACCTGTAAAAAAATACTCCAAACATTATCGACTTAATTAATGGATAATTTTCCTTCATTGCTTTTTTTCAGATCAGATTCATGATTTTGCCCGATATGTTGAAAAATGCTCCTATGTTCAAAAATATTGGCCGTGCTCAGAAAGGTGCCATTGGAATGGGATTCGGTGATGGACGTGGACGTGGTCGCGGAACTGCATTCAAAAGGTGGGTGTTTCTACTTCATGTTTTATTTCACATTTTTTGTTTCAGAGGTCCATCATCGGCGCGGGGTGGACCACGAGGAATGACCAGACCTGGTGGACCATACCGCGGTTAACCGGTTTAACGATGTCGCGATTCGGTTTAATATTTTTATATTATTGACGGTTCCTTTTTGTAACTTGCGATCTCTTCATCCAAGTTGTTATACATTGTTGATTTTAGTAAATTATCCCTCTTCAAAATCTTGAAAAGACTTGCGAATATGCCCCAAAAGAATAATGAAAGGTTTTTTTTTCAAAAAAGGAGGAACACAATCTTTAAAGACCCGGTGTCGTTAAAAGATGGTATTTGACGCCGTGTTAGCTTGTCTAGAGGGTGTTCCGCTTCGACGCTGCACTCGATTTAGTCGTAGGATAAGAAAGGCAGATCACCTAGCCGATAGCCTACGGTTCGACTCGTCCGCTATAACGAATATTCTTGCCCCTACAAATGACATCTGAATGTTATCAGACAGCGGCCCATTATTCGTTAATTTATCTTATTTCTCTCTATATTGTTTATTTTATTTTCATCTTCAATACTCGACAGTTTACTGCTACTGATACGGTAGGATTTCAGCTGTTCAGTATTTTTTACAAATTTAAAACTGAATTGGTCAGCTTTTTTATTAGCTTGAAAAATAGAAAAGATCTACTTTGATACTTGACCAGGATGATCAGATTTAGTTTGAAGATAACCTTGGAAACGGACCTCCTGAAAAGATCGAGATCTAACTGCCTGAAAGATGAAAATTCAGACAATTTCCCATCTTCGATCGAGTCATGATTGTGTTGTGGACAGTATCACCGACATGGAAGAATACGAATTGTGGCTGAAATTTCCAGGAATTGTTAATAGTTGCTCCAAGCTGAGATTACTTGATCTCAAAGGATATGCCAACTTGGATGAGATAAAATATCACGTTTTACGTCAAGATAAAGTTTGTTTTATTTGAGAAACAGAAGAAAATCACCTAGGAAGAGGAATGTACGGTGGTATCGCTTGGCATCGGGAGAGATGTCGGCGTCGAGTTGCAATTGAAGAAAGACGAACCCGATTGCAATTTCTTTGGTGCTGATCCAGTTGAAGAAACGAATAGGAGAATTTATTCAAAAGTTTGAATAAAATATAAAAATTGAAAGATGAAAAAACTTGCAGTTTGGGACATTTTACCACACTGCCGTCGGTGCTCAAAATGGCTCCTTCAATGCTGCTCTCCTCGACACAAAATGTATGTTTTTGAAAGAAACATGGATTTTTCTCATATTTCTAGTCAAAAACTAATAGAAAATATATTTACAGCCTGGAATTACAAAAATCAGACGGTTCTGTACAGAAACTTCTACTCTTTCCTCCAAAATGATGTCAAACAAAATGTAAGCGTATCGTCAAAATAGGAAAAGTAAGGAAAATTGTAGGTAATCGACCAGCTGATGATCGACATCGAATATGCCGAGTACGACCTCTTCCCCCAACTCCTCATAGCCAATCGACCCGAAGACATGGTCTTTTGTCAGGTTCAATCGCCCGAGACGTTCCCTTTATAAAAAATATCAGATCAATATGGAAATTCACATGGGACCGTCCAAGAGAAGACAACAATTTTTGGATTTTATCAATCAAATGCTGGATGAGGCGGAATTTGTGCCATTGAGGGCGGCGACAATGTTGGGACATATAAGGCGAGTCGGGAGGAGGAAAATAAAAAGAAATCTGTTTAGATTGTATCTATTGAATATGTCGAATGAGACATGTCGAAGAAGATACATCGACAAACAAGAATAGACAATTTATTGTTTGTAAACAAGTGCAATGTTGAATTGTTTCTGTGTATAAAGCCGTTTTTACGTGAAATAGAAGCACTGAAACATCGCCCCGCCTCACGCATGGATATGCCCTGCACAATCCGAGCAGATAAATGCACATCTCGGCACAAATCTGACCAAAACGGGTACAAAATTGCAGAATCTAGGCACAAAAAAGCACGCAAAAACAGATATTAGCACGGGAAAGACACAAAATAACACGGGGAGGATACAATCCGACACAAGATAGCTCTCGCCTATCCTCAATTGAGCACGGGGATGACAGAGAGATTAGAGGGAGAAGCATCTCAACGGAGATTTTGGCTAGAAATGAAGAATAAAACTACGAAAACTAGGGAATGTTATGGGAAGATAGTCAGAAATACGGAGCGGCTTCTTCGAGCTTCTGGCAAGGAATTGGTTAGTTGCTGGTGGTCGCGTCTATCTCAAATTCAAAATATTTCTCTCGCAGACCGTGTTGGTCAAAGTTCTCGTGGAGGAGAGCAAAGTCGACTTCTTCCAATAAGATTGCCGAGCTCTTCGTCGTGCATGAAGTCAATCAGGTCGATGTCTCTTCGGCAGCTTGTAAGGTGCGAGATATTCTCGAGTACGGGTATTTTGGCCATATGTGCTATCCTAAACCTCATACTATTAACTACAGTTCAATGTTCACCCATTCCTAAACCTCGTAGGGGTTGTTCTTCCATTTCCTTGTCCTCCTGTCAATCGCACAAACACCAGCTGATGTACTTGTCCCCTGCCCGTAATAAGGTCATCAGCTCTTCCAGTCGTTGCCCTTTTTGTACTCCCTAAGTATTACCATCTGCTTCTGTGTCTGATAACAAGAGTTGGTATTCCATAAAGATGTCTGTGATACAGTTGTGATCGAATTACCAACAATTCCGTACAGCGGCCGCCAATTACTCGTGGTTGTCCTCTCGACATAGTCTGTCTATCAAAATCCGTCGCCCGATCAATTTCCCCCCAAAACCGAGTCACACAGCTGATCCCTGTCAATTGCCTTTTGCCTCATTCCGGTCTTTTCTATTTGAAGTAGTCTTTTGGTGGCTAATTTCTGAGCAGCTCTTCCTCTTTATCCTTCGCCCAAACAACTGACCGCTCCCGTTTTCTCTCTTTTCCTTTTTAGCTCCACCTCTTCTGTACTTTCTCTTTGTTATCTTTCTCCTTATTTTCTTCCCTTTTCTAGCTAATATATCTGCTGCCACATTGTCCTTGATCGTGTCACCGCAATCTATCTTTTCCGCACGGCCTCTCCTCTCGTAATGACCAAAATTCCACCATGAAGTTTGTCATTGTCCTTTCCCCCGTGGCCTTTTTCTAATGTAAAGGTAATAGAGCGTATAATACGTCGTCGAGGTCTAGTTCCGCTCCGCTCCGTTACTCTACACCTCAGCCGACCCCTTGTAGTTTTAAATTCAACGGGATTGATTCTCGTTCCGGGCGCTTATGTCTAGTTGCGCAGTTTTTAAACTCTTTATGCTGATTTCCACCGTCATCACCGGCAGCTCTTGGCATAAAAAGGAAGAGGACACTTGGTGTCTTCTATTCTAGTCGCCGTCTCATTCTCGTCACTGTTTCTCTCTCCTTCTGCAGATGACTAGCTATTTCCAATGAATAAGACGACCACGCGTTTTCTCTAAAATTGCTCATATTTCTCTTTGGTACACAAAAAAAGACATTGTTATCCTTTTTCACGACTCTCGATCTCCTTGAGGCGGCCCTTCAGTGGATTGATAAACTGGTTATCCCCAAAATAGTCAAATTTTTCCTAGAAATTAGGACGAGAATCATTCACGCCCTGTTTCCAAAAACCAAAACTAGTTTTTCGTCTTTAAAAAACGGTTTGAGCTCAGTCCGATCGCGGGGAATTCCCGCCATTGGACTGTGATCTTCGCAGCCTGATTTCCGGTATCCGTTTTATCTCTTTTTCGGGGAAAATAGTCAATGAACAGATTGATCGAGAAGGGAGACAGTCCGCCTCATTTGCCTAACCCGGCGATTATATGACGACTAGTACGTGTGTACTCGAGAAAGAGAATCTGCCGGTAATCCCTGTCTATTCCTGGCTGACTCTCCCTTTCCCCGAGTCAAGTGACTCTCTTGACCCTCTTCTCCGAGTCGAAGGAGATGTTCCTATCCGGTCATCACGCGCCTTTTGTGTGTTTCAGTTACAACATAGATTTTGACGCACTTCTTGTTTTTACGCGGGGACACAAACTGGAATCAACGGGGCCGCAATTGATGTTCTAACTGGGAGACAGTTACTACTATTTGATGTCGCTTGTAGACATTTACAACAGGTACAATTGACAGAGATCTCATTTTGACTAGAGGACATATCTGGTCCGGGCAACGATCGCCAGACCTGGGATCGGGTTGGGTACAAGTCTTCGGACCAATTTCTTACCTTTCAGAACAACGAGTCACGGGTCTGGTAACACGATTAGAAAAAAGATGGAAGGTCGAGAAAACGGTCACTTTGGCGGTCTTCTGCCGTCATTATCAACCCAAAAACGGGCGAAATTACGCATGTTCCTTTCTCAAAGAAATCGGCGATAGTTTCCAGTTCCTTTTTCATTAGTCATGGCAACCTTTATATACTTGCCGACCAATTCCTCATCGTTGTCTCTCTTTCCCCGTCGAAACCCGTTTCCATTATTCATTTTTATATAATTTTACCCCTTTCCCCGCAATATCGCGTGCTCTCTACCGTATCCTTGGAGAATTGACTCCGAAAAAAAGGATTCAAAACAAGAAACAGCTGGCGTGTCTTTTGACGGGCTCTTCCCAGAATAGGAAAGACCTCTGACGTCGTCGCTGGCTCTTGTCAGACGAACGGCCAGATCAGATTCCCTTCTTTCCCAGGTCTTTTCCACCCTTCCCTCATGGTTTCAATAGGTCTCCAGCCATTAGTCACCAAGCCCCGCCGATATTGAAACCGTCGACTGGGTGCAAAAATAGGATATGAGTCCTGCCGCACCCTGACAATACAGCCTGTCCGATTCATTTGCAACCTGACTCAATCCTCTTTCTCCACTTGGCCGTTGTATTGCCAGGTTTCTTTCCTCCCTCATATTTTGGGTTATAGCCACCGGGAAGTTTGGGTCGCCGTGAAAGGACACCGCCTGTTCTTTTCCGCTTCAAGTGATCTCCTTCTTTTATTTTCTGCCTTGTTTAGGTAGCTCAGCCCGAAAACAAGGCCACTTTTGGGTGGGAAAAACCAGTCAAGTCATTACGTTGATTGTTTAACGGTTCTGATTACACACTCGAGACATAAACAGGCCATTTGTGGTTGGCCACCTTTCGGGTTGGGATTACCCTCGTCTTGTCCTTATTTGTATCGCCGTCTTCTGCCAAAAAGACAATTGAATATCTCGTATCCTCGGGTACATATCTCACCGAACACGCTCTTTATCATTATTTATTCCGGCTTAAATGTGACATTTTTCTGTGAGGGAGGGTACCCAGAAGATCCCGAAGGAGTACAGATTGCCTGTGTTCCTCTCTAATCTTCTTTAATTCCACCCTCTCGTTGTCTTCCCCAGAAACCTTATTTTCCGTTTCCGGGCTCAATAAATTGTATCTGCTGCTGATGACAGGCCTCTCTATCATATGCTATTCTTTCTCTTTTTTTTCAGTCGAAACCAGCTCCACAGTGCGCACTATGCAAAATAAGTTCCGAGCCGATTTCCGTATTGAATTTGAATAATTTGTATAATCTTGTCGCCATTTGCGCACTCTTTTTTCGGGTTTCCTTTTATGTCACGCCCAGATCATAAATGCCTCGTTTGCAACAAGGGGACACCTCGTCGACCCTTCTCAATTGGCCTACTCCCTATCATACTAGAAATAGAGACCCTTCCACTTACTCTTTGTAGAGTCTTTTTCCAGCATATTGTCGTCTCATTCATGTTCTTTTTTTGGTCAACGGTCTTTCTCCTGGTTGAGGATTCCTTGTAGTTGTAGACTCGTTCCAGCTTCTGTTTAAAAGCACTTACTCTCCATTCATAGTGTCGCGGAAGTGTTCCTTTTCTTCCTCATTTTCCTCAATAGCAGCAACTTTTGACGTAACTTGAAGCAATCCTAATTAGTCGACACCACCCCACAGGGTCCATTCCTCTTTTCCAAATTACACTTGAGAGGCAAAAGTGAATGTAATTAGAAAATTGATTTGGAGAATGTCTTCTTCTTCTTCTCCCCCACAAACAATTGCTGCCATCAATCGAGAGAGAAAAGGCCACATCTGGTTGGTTGTCTCCTGTGTGACCTACAACATTCTGTCTTCATCGGAGTGTAATGTGTATCAATAGACAGACGAAGCTGTATATTTAGAACTTACTCATCATCAACATGTGTCACAGAAAGTAAATTCAGATCTTCCTCGTTCTTTTACCCGCCGTCGTCGACAAGTCTCCAGTCTCATTCCCTCACTTCGTTCTTGACTCGTCTGTCGGAAACAGCTCACCTCATCCAAGTTGTGATTTAGCCCGATTAGGATACACATCGATCCCTAAATCCATTCGGGATTAGCCACTCTCTCTCCCTCTCCCTTTTGGCTGCGTCTATGCTCTCGACGTCTCTCCATTTTTTGACCAATTTTGATCTTCCGAGTGGAATTGACCCGGCTTGGATTTCCTTCCCCTCTTCAAGAGCTGCCGTTCTCAATTGAGAGAAGGGTTCTTTTACAGGAAACGAGTGCCTGTCGAATAATTGAATTCGGTTACAGTACTCCTTCTCCTAAATATTCAAATCCTCTTAGTTTCCAGTGCAAATTGTAGTCGATCAATAGTCACAAATTTCCCCTTTTTTCTCGACAATCGTCGTCGCGTACTTCGGTCGGTTCCATAACAGTGTAATGCGGTTTCTGCCGCAATGTTTGACCTCTCTCTGCACAGCTTCCTTTTCTTCTTCTCGTCGTCTCACCAGTCGTTTTTCCTCTGATGAAATCTGTCCTAATTGTTACCTATTCACCTCCTCATAACTTCCTCTTAATCAGCTGTCCTCCCCCAGTCTACCGTATTTACTCCCTGACAACTCTCCCTTTAATTCAAGGAGGAACCAGTGATTACATCCATTACTTCCACTTTCTCCCCTACTTGTTCCACAAAGTTTCTCCCTTCAAAAGTTGGCTGCCGTTTCCCACGCCGATCTTATTCCCTGGATTGCATTTCCTTTGCGAATTTCCGATGTCCCCGAGGTCGAGAGAGAGTCGAGTAAATTTCCTCATCCATAGATAAAAAGAAGTCTCTAATTTCCCTTATGTGATAGGGGCTGTGATTGCCTCATTAATTTCTTTCTTGAATAAACCCCCTCGTCATCTTTGCTGCTTCTGCTCATTCGCCCTCATCGAGTTCATTTCTCATCTCGTCTATTAAAACAAAGGATAGACCGATCCATTTTCTTGATGAAATGGGTTGATCCCAGGTATTTCATAGTCCATCCAATCCACGGAGATCACACTCACTGTGTGGTTAATTCCCTTGATTCCTGAAATGGAAACCACCCTTATCCAAAAAAGAAGGTGAAGTGTACTCGGTGCACATTTATAGCCAGTCATTTTGGCAATCACCCAACGTGGAAGGACAATTGAGGGCGAGATTTTACGTCGACCCGCAAAAATGCACATATTCGAACAAAAAGTAGCGAACAAAAAAGACGCTGACTTTGAATTTCCGGTAATGTAATTATGTCGCGAACTTGCTTTGCTAGACAAGCCAGGTGTTGCTTTCTTCTGGAAAATACGCCGTTCTTTCTTTGTTTATTCGCCTATTTTGGCAGTAAAGAACCCGATGGCTTTTCGTCTTTTAAAGAAATTGCAGTGGACGGGGGCACACTTTTTGAGTTATGGGAGGGCGCAGATCATTTTGGCGAGTCAATCTCATTTTGTCCAAAGTTTACGGCTCGACTACCTCTGCTCCTTGGCCCTGGTCAATTGGATTATGGCCCAAATTCGACGGGAGAGGTGACATTTCCAGGGAGATATAATCCCAGGCCGTCGTGATTCAAACATGCTCGTTCCCATCTCAAAAGAACCCGTCAAGCATGTGCCCCTGATGTTCCTTCTCCCTCTCTCTCACTCTTCTCCGTCCCTTTTTCCTCTCTAAAATTCATGAGACCTAATCGTTGTTGGGTGCCCCCGTGTTTGGGCCTCGAGCCATTTCCTCTCGATTATCATGTCTCGTTTTCTTCAAGAGCTCACAAAATTCAACCTATTTGGGGACATCCCTCAAAATATTTATTAAAATTTGACACGCGAGTTCTCTTCCTCCTGGTCGACAACGACAAAACACAATCGACCAGATAAGGAAGAGTCTCAGCGACTCCCGTTTTCCGTCTGGGTAAACACGGCTTCTTCAACCATTTTTGCCGTCGTCAGGCTCAGTGCCATTCCCCGTCTCCAAGTGTATCTGTTTCCACGAGAAATTAGAAATTTCCTGAAGAGAATGATAGTCAGCTGTGTTGGCTCGATGTTTTTATATTTACAGGGAATTCTATTATTTTGTGGACTTGGAGACAGTGCTCGCTTTGTTTGTTTAGTCGTAAAATCTTAACGTGATCTAAAGATGAACTTGTCTATTGTGGGTCTGACGACGAAAACACGGTTATTCCAGGGCCATAATATAAACAGGAGAGATGCTCTTCTGTTCGGGTAGCGACGTGTTATCCGATCACAGTCACCGCTCGCGTTTGAGCTGTTTCCTGAGCTGTTTGAGCTGCTCTTTCCCCACAGGCTCTCGTTCTTTTAAAGATGTCCCATTCCTGGTATCCATTCTTTTCTAATTACCCCAAAAAAGGCCCCAAATAATTAGCGACTGGCTAATTGTCCCATCTTCTCCCCCTCTTCTTCTGTTCATTACCTCTCGTTTTCCTTTGACGTAAAAGGTTGGAAATTGGTCGAGGCAAATGGGATGGAATGAGGAAATGGCTATCACTCTCTTGCCTTCGTATTCATGTATGTATGTCCCTCTCAGTTTTTTTTATGGAAACGGAACACATCGAGAGGAGAGTCAGGGGGCGTGGAGGCCGAGGCATGGAGGCAATCAGCAGCAATTTTTTAAGCTCTTTGTTATGGATTTCTATTGGAATTTGGTTTAAGAAAGGAGACAAAGATCTCTGGGAAAGTTGCGCGAGGTTTCCAATTCCACCGAGCTCGTTCTCTGATCCGCCTCCTTTTTTGATATCCGCCTGACGATTCAACTAATTCCCAGCAACTCATTCGAATATTCTCGATAGATGAATGTATCCCCAGTCAATTTTTAAAGTTGATTTGCCCTTTGAATAATGGCCCTAATCCCATTAATCCGTCCCCCCACTCAAAAACTGCTCGTGTTCCATACCCTCGATTGTTTTTCTTTGGTTAATGAGCAGCCGAGATTCGGTGAAACAATTCGGCCTACATATTTTCTCCTTTGTCAATTATTCATTCTCCGTCGTGATATATTTAACTCTTTTCTCGAAATATCTTCAGTTATTAATTTCCTCCTTTTTTCAGCGGGTCCCCATCAGAATGCCCTCCGGCGACAGCAATGAGTATGGCTGTTCGCTGAAGGAGCTGCGCGATCTCATGGAGAAGCGCGGACATGAGGCCCAAGAGAAGGTACAACTCATAAAATAATTATATTTAATGAAAAATATAGGTGATGAGCGAGTTCGGAGGGGTAGAAGGACTCTGTGCCAAATTAAAGACCAACCCGCTAAACGGTCTGCCAAATGATCCCGATGTCCTGGCCGAAAGGCAACGGGTCTTCGGCAAAAATGAAATCCCACCAGCTCCATCAAAATCCTTCTTCAGATTATGCTGGGAAGCTATTCAGGTATCTTTTGTTTTTTGTTCTATTCATTTTGTTTATTCTTTAGGATGTGACATTGATAATCCTGCTCCTGGCAGCCTTATTTTCCCTAGCCATGTCCTTCTACAAACCACCAGAAGGAACACATCACGACGAGTCAGAATCCAAGTCGAATTGGATCGAAGGAGCTGCCATCTTACTGGCCGTTATGGTCGTCGTCTTGGTCACAGCCATCAATGACTGGACTAAAGAGAAGCAATTCCGAGGTACAAACCGGTTACTCTCGTCATCTGGCGTCATAAATAATATTCCCTCGTATAAAGGGGTTAGCGCGCTCTATGGCTAAAAGTCGATGGTGATTTTTGGTGGTAGACACTCTCATTTCCTTCTGTGTAGACATAAAATGTGCGTGTCATAAAAATAAGCAGATAGCCGCGGTAAAATATTCATGAGGGATATCCCCGAATCCATAAACATCAAACAAATTTCAGGACTTCAATCCAAGATCGAAACCGAACACAAATTCTCGGTCATCCGTGGCGGACAAGCCATCGACGTCGTCACAAATGAGCTCGTCGTCGGCGACATCGCCCGTGTCAAATACGGTAAGTGAAGCTTCTTTGGAGGCAGCAGTTAATGCCGTCTTCCAATTTGCACGCAAAGATGACGTGACTCTTTCTATCAGAGGAAGAGCCTCGTTTCCAGGTGATCTCCTGCCGACGGACGGCATCCTGATTCAGTCGAATGATCTCAAGATCGATGAATCCTCTCTGACAGGAGAGTCCGACTTGATCAAGAAATCTCCTGATACGGATCCTGTCCTCCTCTCGGGCACCCAAGCCATGGAGGGAAGTGGAAGGTAGGAGGATTAGACTCTGCAATTTTTGGCGCATTCTCGTCCGGAAGTGAGGTGGAGGTGGCAGTGTTGCTCAGCCCAACTGGGGGCAAATTGCTCCAAATCGCTCTCGTTTCTTGAATCACACAATGTTTATTGTACTCCATCTCACGAGGGAGGCAGACAACAAAAAGCAAGAAGAAAAATTACAAGGAAAACGCGATTTCCGAGGGAACCAGCCAATAATAGGAAATAATTACAGGTTCGTGATCACCGCAGTCGGAGTCAACTCCCAAACGGGAATTATTATGACTTTGTTGGGAGCGACGAACAAGGAAGAAAAAGAAGACAAGAAGAACAAAAAGAACAAAGACGACGTCGAAGCGAGTCGAGTAACAGAAATCACGAATGGAGCTGTGATCGGCAATGGATTGGGCAATGGAACTGAGAAACAGAAGATCTCCGAAGTTGAAGCAGTCGCCGAAGACGACGGCAAAGTGACCAAATCCGTCCTCCAGACGAAGCTCTCCAACCTGGCCCTTCAAATCGGATACATCGGGTCGGTCGTCTCTGGATTGACTGTGATCATTCTCATTCTCCGCTATTGTATCGCCAATTATGTCATCAATGGCAAGTCCTTCGATGCCGGGGATATCTCCTACTTCATCCAATTTGTCATCATCGGTGTGACCGTGTTGGTTATTGCTGTGCCGGAAGGACTTCCTTTGGCCATCACCTTGGCTTTGACTTATTCCGTAAAGAAGATGATGAAGGACAACAACTTGGTCAGACACTTGGATGCTTGTGAAACTATGGGAAATGCCACCTCGATCTGCTCCGATAAGACCGGAACACTGACGACGAATCGGATGACATGTGTCCAACAGTACATCAACAGTAGGCCCACTTAATTATGCTTACCGTTATCTCTTTCAGTGCACTTCTACAAAAGCCAATCCCCTGGATGGGATTCACTTGAGCCAAAGACAAGGCAACTGCTGGTCGAGTGTTGCTCAGTCAACAGCGCCTACAATTCTCAAGTCATCGCGCCCAAAAAGGCTGGAGAACAGAGAGAACAGGTAGCCTTATTATAAATTCTAAACAACATATAAATTCCAGGTCGGTAACAAGACGGAATGTGCCTTGTTGGGATTTGTTCTCGATGTTGGACAGAGCTATGAAGACATTCGACGCAGTTTCCCCGAGGAGAAGATCCACAAAGTGTACACCTTCAATTCGTCGAGGAAGAGTATGATGACTGTCATCGAGTTGCCATCCGGTGGATACCGTATCTATGCCAAGGGAGCCTCCGAGATTATTCTCTCCCGTTGTTCATACATTCTTGGAAAGGAAGGAGTCATCGAACGATTTGGAGAAAGAGAGGTACGAGAATGAGTTCGATAGATAACAAAGAACTTTTAGGCGACGGAAATGACAAGGAGTGTCATAGAACCGATGGCTTCCGACGGATTAAGAACTATCGGAATCGCCTACAAAGACATGGTCCCCAAGGGAACAGCTAAGAATGAGAACGAGATCGAGTATGAAGGAGAGATCGACTGGGAAAATGAGGAGGAGATCCGGATGCAGATGACAGCCATTGCCATTATGGGAATCCAAGACCCCGTACGACCAGAGGTCCCCGCCGCCATTGAGAAATGTCAACGTGCAGGAATCACAGTCCGAATGGTCACAGGAGATAACATCAATACCGCTCGGTCGATCGCCACTGCCTGTGGCATCCTGAAACCTGGAGCCGACTTCATCGCCCTTGAAGGCAAAGAGTTCAACGCCCGGTAGGCTCAGCTGATCAGCTAAAGAATGTTTGTCTTGTTTGCAGAATCCGTGACGAAAACGGCAATGTCTCGCAGGCTAAGCTGGATGAGATTTGGCCAAAGCTGAGAGTACTTGCCCGTGCCCAACCCACGGATAAATATGTCCTCGTGAAGGGAATCATCGACAGCAAGAACACCAAGAACAGAGAAGTTGTCGCTGTCACAGGAGACGGAACCAATGATGCGCCCGCCTTGAAGAAAGCTGATGTCGGATTCGCCATGGGTATTGCCGGTACAGACGTGGCCAAGGAAGCTTCGGACATTATTCTGACTGATGACAACTTCACATCCATCGTCAAGGTGACTTATAATTTGAGAAAGAAAGAGATAGACGAATTATAGGCCGTAATGTGGGGAAGAAACGTCTACGACTCGATTGCCAAGTTCCTTCAGTTCCAATTGACAGTCAACGTCGTCGCCGTGACCATCGCCTTCATTGGTGCTTGTGCCATTTCCGACTCACCCCTCAAGGCTGTACAAATGCTCTGGGTCAACTTGATCATGGACACACTGGCCTCCCTCGCCTTGGCAACTGAAATGCCTACTGAAGATCTCTTGGAAAGGTAGACAACAGCCATCTAAATTGAAAACACAAGAATTTAGGAAACCGTACGGAAGGACAAAATCTTTGATTTCGCGTACAATGGTCAAGAATATCGTCGGTCATGCCATCTATCAACTGGCGGTGCTGTTCGGCATTATGTTCTGGGGTTGGTTATACGACCCCAGCTTCGCAATCCATATAACCCTCTTCGAATCGACTTTACCTTTCAATTATTCTACATTATATGAGCCTGTCATTTTATATACGACTCCTCTCCCGCCATTGCCAGGTTTCGAAGCAGACAAAATGTCTCGTGACGACTATCCTATCCCGCATGCTATCCTCCCTTATTCTTATGTTCTCTTTAAAACAATTCACTTGTAGGAGACAAGCTGATCCCGAACACGCCATCCGGAAGAAATGCCCAGTTGGGGGCCCCTCCTTCCGCCCACTTCACTATTATTTTTAATGCTTTTGTCCTGATGACCCTCTGCAATGAGATCAATGCCAGGAAGATCCACGGGGAGAGGAATGTCTTCAAGGTACTGTATCTCTTTCTCTTTTAGAGAAGTCTCTTCTTTTCAGGGTCTGTTCAGTAATCCAATCTTCTGTATCATCTGGATCGGCACTCTGATTTCTCAAGTGTTGATAGTCCAATTCGGAGGCAAATGGTTCAGTACTCATCCACTTGATGCCACCCAATGGATAGTTTGTATCGTTCTCGGACTCTTCGAACTCATCTGGGGACAGGTCAGTCATTTTTTGCCAGTTTGAAAATTAGAGAACGAGCCGTAGAAAGCCGAATAGTTTAAATTTTTTAATTTTGCCCGGCAGTTGAGCATGTTGTAGGTCATCACCTCGATCCCGTCGACCATTCTGCCCAAGTCATTCCGATTCGGTAAAGGAGAAGTCCAGCCGACGAATATCCTCCTGACAGGGGAATATGACACCCCGTCGGGTGGAGTTTCGTCGTTGCCCAAGTTGGATGGCGGAGAGAAGCGGCCTGGCCAGATGCTCTGGCTTCTCGGATTGACTCGTCTACAGACACAGGTGCGCATGGCGGCTCCCTCTCTTCTAGCCGCATCCCTCGTTTGGTCCCGGCACAGTGCACATTTTCAGATGCGAGTCGTGCAGGCTTTCCAGTCCAGTCTGCCGGACTCTCACCCCAATTCCCTGACCACGTCGACAGCTGATCGGCTCAAAGCCTCTCTTCGACGGCAAAAGATTGCCATGGAACTGGAACAGCAGAAAAGTGCGTAGAGGCTGTTTGTATGTAGCCGGCACCCACCCGTGTTGTCAAACCGCCGCTTTTCTTTTATTTTCCCATAGAATTTCCCTTGTACATATTTTCGTGTCTTTCCCTCGCTTCAAAAACGGTATTCTTTTTTCCCGGTGGCGGCGTGGTGGTTGGTGTCTGTCCATCCGTCTTTCTGTCTGAGTGTCGATGTCCCCTGTCTCCTGTCTAATTCCTAACATTTTCCTCGTTTCAGGGTCTGGTTCTATACGAGCCCGTCGACAGGTACATCATGAGACATCAGAGAAGGATCCAGCCGGCATGAAGTTTGCTGCCTAACCTTTTCCCCGTTCACCCCCTGCCTAATTCCTAAAGTGCCCAGTTCTTTTTTTAACCGGTGCTCGTAGGTTGATGTGTCTATCGAGACCCATCTCCTACCTCCCTTTTTTATTGCTCAGAATCTACAAAACACAAAGAGTTTCTATCATAATATTCAGAGAGAATATTCCCGCCCAAATCTCTGTGTACATACCCGTCTTTCCCTCCAATTATTAGCCCTTAGATTGTTGAGCTTGTTAGGAGAAAACAAAAACGACGAAGATGAAGTGAAAGCGGGCTTTTTTTTGTTACAATGTAGGTGCCACGAGATAGCTCAATACGGTCGAGGAAAGCCTTCCTCGCCCTCTTATTTATGTGTAATCCCGTTTTTTTATCCCGTTATCTGATTCGCGCACGAATCACAAATAAATATGTGCAAATTACTGTATTTTTGTGCAGAAATCAAATACATAACAAAGAAAGCAGGACAGTGTTTATTTTTGTTAGTTTTATGAGAGATAGAGCCTGTTGGTTTGGAGAATAGGCGACCTGCAGACATGACACGCGACGAGGAGACGAGCACAGCGAGCACAGGCAGCATGGCCACAGCCGAATGTCCTCTGGATATCCGCTTCCATACAAACTTTACACTCTACCAAATCCTGTCTCTCCGCCATTTCCTTCTCGAACATCATCTTGCATTTTTTCCTTTCCTCTTCTCTGACATTCTCCAATTCCCTCTGATGTCTTTCTTCCATTTCTTTTTCCCATTCTACAATTCTATCCACAGGCGACTGGTGGCAGACGTCTAACTCCGTCTCATCAGAAGAGGCAATTGATTCGGCTTCTTGTTTCTGCTCTGTCGTTCCTTCATCTTCGTCTGGCGCAAGCCAGCGGAGAAACTGTTGGACAGTTGCAGCAAGGGTGAAACCGGCCATATCTCATCCGGTTGGCATAGAAAATGATATTGCTGCTTGTTGGAAAGATAAAGTTGTATAGACAAGTCCAGATTTCCGAGCAGAGATTCACATTTGGAAGTTCAATCAAGAAGAAAACGAAGAATCCCGACACAACCCAAGAAATTAAAATATTATAACGATTTGAGTTGTATTGCTAACTGTTAAAATTACAAGAAAAGCATATGAATCTGTCGAATCGGAGCCCTGCAAATATGACACGATTCGAGGAGTTCAGCACAATGAGCACAGACGGCGTGGCCACAGCCAAAAATCCTTTGGACATCGACCATCATACAGACTTTGCACTCGACCGGATTGATATTCTCCTCCATCGATGGTTTTTGATTCTTCTGGTAAAGTTCTTGATATCGATTGCACATGGCTCTCCATTGTTGCATTTCTCTCTTGAAATATTCTTTCATTTCCTTTTTCTCAGTCTGTGCCATAACCGCCATTGCTTTCCAGAAATGTAATCCGATGCCCAATTCTTGTCTTCTTTTCTTCTCTTTTTCCAACAGTTTATTGTATCGTCTTCTTTCTTCTTCTTTTACAATTTCCAATTCCTTCTGATGTAATTCTTCCATGTTCTTCTCCAGTTTTGTAATTCTGTCGATCCATGAGTCGACCGTCTTCAACCAGAGCAGCTTGTCAGTTGGGAGGCTTGTTTCCTTCTTCTTCTTCGTCACTTTCTCATATTTTGTCGAAATCCAGTGTAAAAGTTCTTGAAAGACGGTAACAGCTGTGAAAACGGCCATCCTCCAAGCAGTAGAGAAGAGTCAGTTATGTCTTACTTTTCGAAAGATCTCTCGCTTGTGCTAACAAGTTATGACCAAAAAGCCAAATATCGCGTAAATTCAAAAAACTCGACTTCTCGATGTTCTGTCATGTCGAACAGATCCGTCGGAAGCCTTGACCCGCTGCGCACTTTCCATAGTCATGGTTATTTATTAGTCTCTTGTGTCCCTTCCTCCCGTCTTCATGAGTTGTCGTCTCCACTTCGGTCTTCTTCTCTTGGTTCTAGGCGCCTTCTGCTGTGATTTCATTGCCAAGGTTCATGTGGAACAGAGCAGTGAGGATGTTTTTGCCCAGTTTACCTTCCACAACGAGACTCGAAGCGAATTGTGAGTTTATCAGCTGTCGAAGTATCAGCAGAGGGGCCACAGCTGATTTTTGTCGAGATGGCGTTATGCGGCGCCCTTTCGACCCACCTTCGATGGGTGATAAAACAGCAGAGAACGGTTGTGGGTAGACTCGAGAGAGAAACATTTTCAGATTTATCCTCGAACCTTTTGCAAAACCGATCGAATTTCATATTGTCGGTACATTGTGCAATCTAAAACCGACAACTCTCAAGGTATTTTTGAGGAAAAGGGAAGAAAAGAAAAGTTTAGGTTTGGAAGATACGCCCAGAGAATCCGGACATCCCGCCTGCAGGGATGAGTTTTGGATTTTTGGAAGGAATGGGAGAAGCGATTTACACTGTAAGAATTGATGAGCCGTTGAACGAAAAGGGGGGATTACAGGTCTATGGCACATTGCCGAAAATGGTATCCCGAGCGGGTGTCTTCTGTGGTTTCGGCGATTGTGGTGGCCACGGGAAATAATCTTGATCTCAAGACGAATAAACCACAAAGTCACTTTTGTTGTTATCAGCTGGCCTTTGTCCTTGTTTCAATCCGATAAGAATTCCCAGATAAATTGCGTCGAATATGAGACGTCCGCTCAGTCTTTGTCCTCTCGTCTGATTGGGTAGGCGGATATCTCGAATATTCTCCTGATGTATAAACTATGAGCTGTTCGTTTTCCTCCTCAGTCCCTCCTTTTTTTCTTTCGTGGCGGCAAACCGCGCGATCGGATGGTGCCACCTGCGCTGGACAAGCCTCGCTCCGCCATTTAAAAGATCGGTGTCAGACCTTTTATAGTTCGAGTTTCTTTTTTTTCTCATGCTGACCTTTTCTCCCGTCCGATAATAGCATAATTATTAGAAATTATTTCTAGAGGGGAGGGCAAAGGACAATTGTAGAGAGTATTTGACTGGGCGAGTAGTGCAAACAAAGATTTGCCCAGTGGTGGGCATCGGCTGCCAATGGGGCCGGACTGAATCACTCTTCCCGCTTCTTTTATCTTCCTCTCCAGGACTACTGCGTCTATTATTTCCAGACCATACATGAACCTTTAGTTTGACCTTTAGTTGGGGTGAGAGTGAAATTGATCAAGGTCTGCCGCCCTTCCTCGTTTGGTATTCCAATCGACCCGAAAATTGTGGCAATCTTTGCTCTCGACTTCCGCCGAATATTTTTGGCTGCTTCTCTCAAAAATCTTGCTGAATCACCTCCCGATTTCATATAAACACTAAGCTGAGCGAGAAAGATAAAAACAGATGACTCTTTCCCGTAGAAAGCCTCATAGAACATTTTCGAACCTAGCCATAAATTCGTGGTCTTCCCTGCTCGACCACCATTGAGAAGGCGCTCCCCCGGAAGACAATATGGGTACATCCTCTTGGCAGCCGCCACCTGTCTCTTATCGGCCGCCAATGTCTCCTTTTCATGGCCCGATGGCGTGACTTTTTCATCTCTTATCTCTCCTGGAATTGTACTCGAATCAGTGTCTTGCAGCATGGCGGCGATTGCCTCGTTCAACGATGTCTTCTTCGGCTCATGGAGCTTGGATAAAACCGACAGCTTTATGACTTATTGGGTTCCCATGTCATATAAGGTTGGTAATTTTA
This sequence comes from Oscheius sp. DF5033, assembly GCA_964036215.1. Lineage (NCBI taxonomy): Eukaryota > Metazoa > Nematoda > Chromadorea > Rhabditida > Rhabditidae > Oscheius > Oscheius sp. DF5033. The sequence goes on from CAXIWN010000002.1 coordinate 1,463,690, forward strand.
AAATAATAAAATACTAGGGGAAATTTAGATTGCTGTCGCTTATATTATTGTCATTTTTGGTGGACAGAAATTCATGAAGAACAGGAAGCCGTTCGAATTGGACACCGTGCTCGCTCTCTGGAATTTCGGATTCTCAATTTTCTCGGGTATCGCCGCCTATTATCTTCTCCCAGAATTGATCTCAGTCTTCTACAGACACGGATTCCAAGGTATTTATTTTATTTTAGAAAGAACTTCACCATATTCCAGCCTCATATTGCGACAATCACACGTATTACACTGATCCTCTCTCTGGCTTCTGGGGATGGATGTTCGTCATGTCGAAAGCCCCCGAACTCGGTGACACTGCCTTCCTTGTCCTCAGGTACAAATTGCCCTTTTTCCAAAATAAATTACAATTTTTAGAAAGAAGCCTGTGATCTTTATGCACTGGTACCATCATGTGATGACCTTCGTCTATGCCCAGATCACTTATTCCGAGCATCAGGCCTGGGCTCGTTGGTCTCTTGTCCTCAATCTCCTTGTCCATACCGTCATGTACTTCTATTTCGGAATTAGGGCTCTCAAGATCGATCTGCCCCGTCCTGTTGCCAAGTTCATCACCACAATCCAGCTCACCCAATTTGCCATTCAACTTTCGATCTTCATCCGATTGCTCTACATCAAAAGTACCAATTCGATTCCCAGCTGTGCTGTCAGGTAGTCGCCTTTCCTTTTTTCTGTCAATTATTCAAATATTTTCAGTTGGAATCCTATGATTATCGGTGGTCTGATGTATCTCAGCTATTTGTATCTTTTCGCCGATTTCTTCTACAATGCTTACATCAAAAAGAGGTCTCCTACCAAGGCGAAAGCCAACTAATTACGGGAAAAATTCGACAATCCTACAAATGGATAATAAATAAAATTCATGTAAAAGATTTTTTTAAAAAATCAACAATAAAACAATAAAAAATAAGAACTAATTATTCATTGATCACTGCTTCTTCTTCATTTATTTCAGAATCTTCAATACTTTCCTCTTCTTCTTCTGCTTTGTTTCGCTCTTCTTCCTTCAAAATTGTCTTCTCGTCGTCTTCCTTTTTGGTCATTCCCTTCCGTTGTGGCATTACGGCAAAGAAAGCTTTTTCCCAATTATTACACTCAGAAAACCGTACAAGTATTTCAAAAACATGATTGACAGTCAAGACCTAATAAATAATAGAAATATAATTGTGGCAACAAACCTTTCTCGTTTTCATGTTGACAAATTCGTCGATTGGAAGACGGGCATGCCCATAGCCTTTCTTTTCTGCAATTTGATAGCATAGACCTTTATGAGCATTATGGTCTACAAGTCCACCGATTACATAAACTTTTGATTCATCAAGAGATGTTAGAATCTAAAAGAACTGCGGTGAGATGTAGTAATATGAAGACTAACATTATCGGAATCAGCTGTGAGATAAACAATTTCCGAGGGAAGGAAGACTTCATCAAGGGATTGTTCTCTTGTGTAAATATCTTGATGTTTATTTGTTTCAATACTATCATAATACTAAATAATTCGTATTTATTGTAAAAGAAGAATTACCTGTCTACTTGGACCATCGAATCCAACCACATAATATTGTAATGGCTGCTCAGCTTTACGATTTACGGAGTAACACCAATTTAATTGCATAACAGTGCGTCTACAATCTTTTTCGGTCATTAGATCATCAAATGACATGTCTACAGCTATTCGTATCTGTAATTTTTAATATAATAAAATATATTTTCCCATTACTTTAGAAGTGGACTCCGCCATGGTTTTAGCTCGAACACGTTTCAATAATTCTCCTTGGCCGGATTCTCGCAATGCTTTTCGTTTGATTTTTCTTTTCTCTTTTTCTTCAATACGAGCTAATTTACGATGTTCTAACCATCTAAAATAAAAAATAAAATAAATATAACAAACACACCTTTCTCTTGCTTTCAACTTCTTCATTTGACTTTTTGATAAACCAGCTTCAGTACTAGATTCTGCTTTATCTATACATTTGAGTAATAATTTTAGAATAACAAACTTGCTTGCTCCTCTTCTACAACGATGCAACTTCCAGGAATCGGGTCTTCTTCGTTAGACATGCTGAAATAAAATAGCTTATTCCCATTGTAAACGAGATGAGCAGAGACATTCTGAGAATAACATCTACCATTATTTTAACAGCGATTGGACATGAAAAAATTTATTATATAGCTACTGCTAGAGTATAAAAAAATAACAGTGCAGTGACTACCCGTGGAAATTATAAGATACACAAATAATATCAATGGTATCAAAGAATAAAAATTCCAGAAATGAGCACCATCTGGCAAAAGTGATTATTTTACTATTAGTTTAAATTCTTATAGACGAGAAAACCTGCTAAAGCAGCTAAAGCAGCACCGAAAGTAATCTTAGAAAGGAGATTGGAGTCATGGAGATAGAAGACCCGCCGTAGGTGCGGATATACTGCCATCATTGCTAATTGCTCAAACACTGGACCAGCAGATTTGCCGATCTAAAGATAATAAAATTATTCAAAAATAAAATTATACCTGATTGCTACTGAAACGAATTGGTTGTGGTAATTCGTGTTGCCGGCAAAATTCTTCAGGTGTCACTTCCCATCTTTGGTTCACCTCATCCCGTTCGACTTTTGTTGCAATCATTACGCATGGCGTTTTTGTTCTTAAAAACATGTAATTATATTCGCAATTAATAAAAAAATTACCTGTAGAAATATTTTTGATAAACAGTTGCACAAAATGAGAAAGAATCAGGATTAGAAACGTCATAAAGAAAAGCAACTACATCGGCAGATGTCTCAGGTGTGGCAAGAGCATCTTGGGGAGACAATACATCCACCTAAATTTCAAAAATTAATATAAAACAAAAAATCACCTCTCTTAGTAGCAAATATTTGTACTCATCTTTGACTTTAACTTTATTTATTACATAAGGAGAGTGCCTTCGCCCAATGGCGGCTACGTCAGCAAGTGAGCGACCTACTAAAGATTGCATAAAGACTGTCTAAAAACAAATATTATTGATATAAAAAACAACTCACTTTTCCAGCATCCTTAGCACCCACAACCAAACATTGGAAAACTTTACGATCTGTTCCTCTCTCCATAAGGTCAGTTTTTCTTTCTCGGGTAACACGAATAGCATCACGAAGTGACCCAGCTTGTCCGGCCGAACTTCGACCAACAGCAAATCCCAAATATGCTAGTTGTTCCGTAGCTTGAGAATGGTTCAGTAATGTTGTCATACTGAAAAAATAACTGTAAATTAATATACATTGCTTACTTCCAATAGGCCATAAAACCTGTATATGTTAACCATCCCATTCGGCTTGTTTCTACAGCTGCAATTATCTACAAAACAAAATTTAATTTGGATCATATTCAAAGATTTACATCTTTTCCCAAAGTGGCAGAAGGGCAGACACTAAATAAGTTTGTCAATTCTGAAGGCGACAAGCAGCTGTCTTTATCCTCGTCGTGTTTATCAAACAATGCGGAAAGAAATTGAATGCCTTCAGGAGAAAGCTCTGTAGAGCAGCCAATGGGAATCTAAAATTCGTATGCTAACAAATACGCGAAAAAAATAACCTGGATTTTTGGATACATGTAATCTTCACTCAGTCGTAGACTCAAGTCATAGCCAAATTTTCTCAAGACAGCCCATGTTGTTTCATGACGCCCTCGTTCAATAAAAAGAAGATGAAGATACAGGAATCCTTGTAGGTTGAGAAGATCATTAACCACTCCATCTGGACATCCGTCGGCGACAGCTCGTTTTACGTCTTCAATGGCTATAGCTGTCAAAGGAATGCCAAAGCATAGCCGTTGAAACTCGTTCAGTTCTGTATCATTTAAATAGCCGTCATTATCACGGTCACATATCTTAACCGTAAATTATACTAAGAAAGTAAATAAAATACCTTAAAAACACGTATTAACGACTTCCGCCCTTTATCCGTTAACTTTTTCTCATCAGCATCATAAAGGGGCCGAGTAGGATAAACAACAGCCTTTTGAGCATAAAAGAAAATTTCGTTTACATTTTTCATGGTTTTAGCTGAACATTCTACACAAGTTTCCACTTCAGGCCAATTTTCCATTATAGGAAGGATCTGGAACAATTAATATTTAAAATATCGAATAGTTACCTTCTCCGTATGATTAACTGGGTCGTCAGATTTATTACCTACTAGAATAACAGGAATTTCGTGATCAGCTCCATATATTTCTCTTAGAAAAGGTAGCCATCTAAAGCGTCAGTTTATTTGTAAAACACTTTATTTTCACCGATCAGTAATTTTTTGAATAGTTCCATCATCTGTAGCAGTATAGACCACGCATACAACATTAGCCAATTTTAATTCTGCTCTCAGGTGAGTTTCATCTAAAAATATAAATATTTTATAGAAAAATGAGCCGCCAACCTCCAGCTTCCAAGGATCCATCAACTATGCTTGTTGTGACATTTTCAGGAGTGACATCTCCTGGAATAAGGATTCTAAAAAACAAATTCACCACGTGTAAAATGTCAAACCTGTCCCATTTTTTTGGTACTTTATGACACCATTCATCTTGCACAAGACTGACAAGCAATGAGGTTTTCCCTACTCCAGGTTCTCCGATTAAAACAATCCTTACATCACATAAGTTGTCTTCATGCATTCTAAAGAAATAAAGATGAGCACATTATACAGTTGATAAGTATTTGCACAAACAATTAATAATAATTTCATATTAAAATAAATAAAAATTTTCATTCCCTCTCAATAACAATAACAAAATGAACAACACATAAAACAACAACAGTGGAGATCTGTTTTGAACAGTATTCAATTAACGTTCTTTTCATTCTTCTCATCATCTAATTTCCGAAGATCTCTTTGATTTTTACGAATTTCAATTTCAAACAATTCTTCTTTATACACCTCTCTAAACAGTTGATTGTAAATTACAATAAATAAAAAAAAGCAAGCACCTGTAAATCGGAATCAATTTAGGAAGCAAAGGTAAATCGCCAAACGAAACTCGCATATTATCCATGGCAACTCCAATATTTCCTGCAGTATCGAGATAATGCGGTAATGCAGGCACCTAAAACTAGATAATAAGAAAAAAAAACTGTATAAAACCTTTGGATATCTGGCACTGAAATGGGTTAGGATGATAAATTTTGCGTTCATTTTCTTTCCAATATGCACAGCTTGTCCCATAGTAGAATGTTTTTTCTTCATTGCGTTATCCTTAAAAATGGACAATTCTAATGGAAATAAAATTTAAAACAAACTTCATGTCCGTCCTCGAATGTTGCTTCGTGAATTAGAAGATCTGCTTCTTTCCCTTCTTCTACAAGAAGCTCACAAGGCTTTGTATCACCGGAAAACACAATCCTCTTTCCGTTTGTACCTATTACAAATCCATTGGCCATTCGAGTATGATGCACCTTATATAAACTTATTACAGTAAATAATAATAAATACTTGGATAGCTTTTATTTCATGGATGTTCCACTCTTCTTTGTTAAAACTATCCGGCATTTTTGCTAAAACATCTTGAACAGCGGTGAGAGCAGTTGGAAGCCGTCGTTTTTTGTTAGGTGGCCCAGGACTGTAAACAAGTATACTATAATTTGCAAACTTTCGTACCTGGGCGGAGGTGTAATCGGATAGCTGGAAATATCCACCACACTCACAAGCGATTCTATGTCTTCAAAATTATATGAAAAAGTCTTTAACGGCTTCAAAACGTTTCTATTACAGACGAGAATAAGTGGCTCATAAGATTTCCCTGAACAAAGAAATGAAAAAATAGAATTTAAAAAACCTCTTCGTATGAAGGCGTCTCTTCTTTTTTGAACGATTGTGTGGAGCCCATTCATATGATCTTGATGAGCATGTGTAATCAAAACAGCGCGGAGTTTTAAGAGCATCTGTAAATATAAAACATGGGTAACGCCGGTAATCAAACATTAAAGTAGTGGAGATGAGTGAACTCCGAGTGAAATGAAATATCCAAACAAACCTCTTCAACTCCTAAATCTCCAAGAAGAATCTTCATTTGGCCATATGATCCTTCTCCAACATCAACCATTATTGCTGTATTTGCAGCAACTTCAACTAAGTAACCAGTAACATTTCTGTACTTTGAGGGTACAGCTGATGATGTACCCAAGAATGAAATGCGAGGATATAATTCGGGTTGTCTTATTTTTTCCATTTCTCAAAAGGGAAGGGTATTGCGAGCAAAATTCCAAGAGTACCTTTATGAAAAACAGAGATAATCTTCTCAGCATCCTCACTAATTTCAGCGTCGGTCATTCGGAGATCTAGCAATATTGGGTCAGAATCGGCTGCATATGAATAGAAGTTGACAAAAAAATGGATACCTGAAGACCTCATCCAAAACCTTTGAAGAGGAGCGGCATAAATGTACATGTCATTTTTGTCCTGCAGCTCACTCCCTTGGCTGATAAGACCTTTCCAGTTCTGAGGATACAGTGGTGGAAAAAGTGAAGGACATATACGATTTAGTACATGCTGATGCCTAACAAAATTAAGAAAAGGGAAAAGATGATACCTGTAAATGCTCTCGCTACCCGGTACACATGGTGCTAACTCGTTCACAACAATATGTTCACATTGCTCGCCTAAAAGACTGAAAATGTCCGTATATCCTGGCAATTGAACAATCTCTTGAGGGGAAAAATGAACAACATAATCCAATTTTTTTGAAAGTGAAAGTTCCTAAAAATATGAAGGAACGTTTGCAATTAACTAACATTAAAAAGTGTGCTATCGGATAATGCCCTTAAATGAGAGGATGTAGCGCAATCAACGATCAAGGCCCGCCTTCGGTCATTCTAAAGTACATCAAAATTATGCTAACAAGGGAACCATTTTTCCTTAAGGTGGCTTTTTGCAACAAGACCTACACCGTTCGAAAGAGCATCCAAAGTACCCCCAGAAACCGTTGCCAAAACCTGCAGAATGGCTCACCGGGCGACGTAGCACGCCTTTGAAGTTTTACAAATTGTATACAATTACGAAAACCAGTTTTGACGATTTAACACACAAACTTCAAAGGCGTACTACGTCGCCCGGTGAGCCATTCTGCAGGTTTTGGCAACGGTTTCTGGGGGTACTTTGGATGCTCTTTCGAACGGTGTAGGTCTCGTTGCAAAAAGCCACCTTAAGGAAAAATGGTTCCCTTGTAAGATGTTACAAAGCATACTTGTCCTACTTCTTCATCAGCAAAGACATCTTCTGGATTTACAATACGTCCATCAGATAATGTAACAGATTCACCACTTTTTAATTTTCCAATAAAGGGCCCTTTCGGAACGCCTTTCGAAATAACTTTCATTGGATCGATTCGACGAGCGGGTTCTTTCATTTCAATATAATAAGAAATATCGATACTATGCTGTAAAGCCAATTTTATCAAAACAAGTGAATTATGAACCTTATGTTGACCTTCCTCTAATGAAACCGTCAACGGAATGTAGGTAATTTTCAGACCAGCGTCCTCATAAATTCCGGTTGTAAAAGGATATTCTTCCACCTAATGAAAAAAATAATAAGCCGATAATACTATTAATACTTGTGATGGATATTTTTCTGAACCATAGTCAGAATCTTGAAACGGTCGAATACATTCCAGAAAACTTCTAATATTTACAGCTCCATGGATCCTAGTAGCCAAGGCATTGCTTTCTTTTGAAAGTAGAACAGATGAAATACCAGCAATATTATCCCAAACAGCTATAAAAAAGTTAAGGAAAAATAAAAGGATTATTTACGTCTCGTCACAAAAATATCGGTAACATTCAGTGCCTTCAATCGAATTTGAGGAAGAAACCGAGAAACCCCTTCTGGGCAATTAAACATATAGGCTTTCAAAGGTGTTTTGATAACCACACACGGTTTAATATGACCGGATCCGTTTGCAAGCACCTTTAATTGAAAAATTTATGCATAAAGGAATGAACTCACCTCAATTGACACTTTAGATGGAATATTTGCAATGGTAAGCGCATTGACATCTTGAATTTTCCGTTTAACGTTTTCCATAACTAGTTTAAGGTTAGTGCTTGATGAATTGAGACCCCGAGCTCTAAAATGCATAGAATGAAATAATTGCAAGAACTTACTTTAAATTATCATATGAATGTTTTCTAATAATCCTTCTATTTTCTTCAATTTTTCTCTTTAATTCTTCAATCAATTCTGTATTAACTTTATTCCTACGTACCACAGAGGTTGATAGTACCCGAGACCTGTAACAACGATTTATACAAATTATTCGAGCATTAATTAAAATGAAATATCGGGATTACTTAGATAAAAAGGGCTTTTTTTCAGAAAGTTAGCATATACCCGAAATATGCCGTTTATAAATACCACTGATTGCACAATGTGTGTCGCTAAGATTGTGGTAATATGGCGAAACACTTTTGGCATTTTTGCAGCAACACACCAAAGCGGTTTGTCTAGCACAAATACTCACAAAAAAAGGCAGTTGCAAAAATGAACAACATGCAGAACATGTTGTATTTCTAATAAAAACTGTCTACTTGCCATGTAAATCTCAAAGAACGGTGTGCTGAGCTGTTGATAACATTCATTCAGTTCTCTCCCGACCTCAATTAAACTATTTGGGCTTTATAGTAATGTGAAATATGATAAGTATTTTTGGAAACCAACCAGCGTTCTAACAGAAATAAAAACAATTCATCGTATATTCGCACAAAGCTATCGGTATCAAGGGAATAACATAACAAGAAACTACCTAAGGAACTGCTAAACGCATCTAATCAATGAGAAAGATGAAAGAATAACAGAAAATCAACAATGACCGAAATGAGATTTAGGAGAGATTAGGAAGAGCAGATGGGAGTCCGAAAGGCGTTGTGCTATCGACACCCGGTTCAACTTTAGCAGGAGGCAGATTACGAGGATCATCCAAAACTTCTGGCTAAAACGTAAATGTAAATATGAGTTCAAAACAGAAAGCCTATGATGGTTGAGATAAAAAAAACTTACAGGAGGAGCTGTTGGATCGACCATTGCACCCATCCATTTATTTGTTAAAACACCAACTCCTTCGATCATTGCAAGGATAACGCTTCCAAGGATGGCAGAGCCAGCCATAACCTTAAAATGGAAGATGAACATATTTACTAGATAGTAAGAAAACCTTTGGTCCTGACCGTATGGCCAAAAGAGCTCCTGTTAAACCACCCGAAGCAATAGAATTTAAGGGATCCTCCTACAAAAACATAAGAGAAAATTAGCTAGTCATACCTTCTTGCGAATGGCAACTAAACAACAATCAATTGTACTGAACATTCCTCCCCATGCTGCGAATTGTACGCCTGTCAAAGTGCTTCTCATTCGAACTTCTTTCATCATTGACACCTAAAGGAATATATCATGTGAAAAAAATGATATTACCAATTTTTGTCCCTTGGCTGCATTTTTATATCCCGTAAACGAGTGAAAAATTGATCCACCTACAAGTCCCATAGCAAAAGCTGACCCAATATCATCGCCGATACGATATGGACTAAAATACACGTTTTTTAAAGAAACAAAATATTAAATGTGCAAAAATAAATAAATTAAGTAATACCATGGCTCCCTTGTGTACTCCTCCATTATGACTGACTAGTAATTTTTAAAAAAAAATTAAAAAGATGATGTATTATGTACACCAAGCCTGAAACAACGATATATGAAACCGTGAAGATGAAAGATTTGGGTGTGATGAAACAAAAAGTACACTGCGATCACATAAAAATCAGTAAACGTTACAAATAGTTACGGGCAAATTTGAAATTTTCATCATCAGGCGGTGCATCACTCTAGCGCAAAGCGTCTGAGTCTGGCGCATAAATAGCAGAAAGAATAAAAGACAAATTGGCCAAACCGATCGGGTTTTCATTTCATTTTACCGTTTCGAAAACATTAAAATTTTATAAAGTAAATAAAATAAAAGCAGGAATATCCTACACATTTACTGGAAAGTTGCAACAAAAAGATAAATTATTTATTTCGCCTTACAGGCAATTTACAGAATATAGTAAAATAAAAATTATTTAGAAAAATACTGATTTTACACGAATATCCTACAAACAGACTTACAGAGAATAAATAAAAAAACGATGCTCCTCATAATCATGCTATCTTCTTTCGTTTTTCTGGCAATGGTGATACGTACCCGTCGTCACTTGGAAAAAGTTCAGCAAAACGTTTAATTGGAGATGGTGGCCTCATAAATTCATCTCTTGTTACCAGCGGAGTATCGCGCGTGCTTCGTACGCGCACAGGCGAGGCAGCAAATGAGACGGAAAGATTTCTGAAAACTTTAATAATTATGGTAACAATTAGTCACTAACTCTCGTGTAACTGATTTAAATCGATGTTTAAGAATGCTACTTGTTACAGAGGATGGAATTTCCTGCAATTATAAATGCACGCAATTATGAAAAACTGACAAATATTTGCTCTTCCGTAATGGTAACAGAACATAGAGTAGGATCAGAGGATGTATGACCGCTAAGTTCTGTTGGTTTTTTGAAGATTCCTTCTTGTGGTGTTTCTTCGCTATCAACATTAGCTTCTTCGGTCAGCTCTCCAATAGTTGCGTTACTTTCTATCATATGCATTGTAGGACTTCCATCATCACTGTGTAATTCGTGTGGTGTCTGAATAAACATAAATTTGCCATAGATGTGAGATACAAGCATGGAACAGTTTGCAATAAATGATGCATCTTGCACCATTTCCTCCGAATCATCTAACAAAAGCTCTTCGGCTTTATTGAGTAATCTTTCATGATCTGCGCGAACATTCCATGATAGAAACTCCTGTCTAAAATAAAAACATCTCATTATTTAAAGAAACTTACAAAAAACGACCCATATGTTCTGCCAAAAATTCGTATTTTGACTGCATAACATTAGGTATCATTAATTCAGCGGAATGAGCGCCATCGCGTAGTGCTGTGTATATCTAGAATAGAGTAATATAAATCGACAATGCCACCTCATTAGAACGTTTTACAACATCATCCGGTATGCCCATCTGTGCTGCAGTGTAAGCAGCATGAGAACAATCAATTAAACCATCTACTAAACGAAATTGATAATCTAAGCGATTCCCTCGTTTTATAACTTCAAACGTCTACGAAATTATAAATGTTTTACGATAGTTCAGCGTGTACTTACGTGGAAGGAAAGTTCATCGTTGTCGTTTAACAAGAATTTAGGAAGCGCGTGGAAATGCGAAGATACCAGTAAATGCGGGCAATTATTTCTACCTTTTGTGAGCCAGTAATTGATTGAAGACGAAAGAAGCGACAAACCGACTTCCTAAACAATGCTAAACAATGGAATAATGAGCTTAAACATACCGTCAAAGTGCCTTTCCCAAATTCATCGAAAATTCCCTAAAATAACTAAGAACTGAAATGATAATTACCTATAATTACAAGAGAATATTGATTAGCACGACGTAAAGCCAAAGCTAGCTGAAATTTTCAATATAAAGCAGAAGTAAAAACAACCTGCTGCAGATCTTTTGCAAAAGTAGACATCCCGTCTAAAACACCGTCTACAGTGTACACACGAGTAAGAATTCTATTAATAGGACCTATTAATGCTTTTTGAGCCGGTACAAAACTTCCAATATGTGCAAGAAACGAAAGAATAGCCACCTGCAATTAAAATTATTTAAAATTACATAGGTCAAAAAACCTGTTTCATATAAACACTTTTGCCGCAAGCATTAGGACCTGTAAAAATTTTAACTTTGGTATCATTCCCTCCCAAACTAAAAAAAATACTTATTGTTACAAGACAGTTTAGTGAAAGATACCAAATGTCATTAGGGACAAAAACGCGATCAGGAGAGAGCATCTGGGTTAAAGGATGAATACTACGTGATGCTTCTATTACAGGATGATGTGTCAAAGTCGGGCAATTCCATCTGAACACATATACTAAAACAAAATCAAGTTACCCAAATTGACGAGCAGTCATAGCCATCGAAATTATTGCATCTAATGTTGCAGCTGCTCTGTATGCTTCCAGGATTACATCTGATTTTTCCAATATGGATCGTTGCAATCTAAAAAAAGTTAGTTTCCAATTATAGCACATTAACCTTAGCGCTATTGTAGTTTCTTTATCAACAATTTGCATTTTAATATCACCGACTTGCTCATCTAATGTGTTCATCCTTTTACTTTTAAAATGCGCTCTATCATCTGCAGTATAGACCATTTTAAGACTAAATTACATTGATTGGACGCCAATAAAAAACCTACTCAGTGAAGATAGAGGCAGGAAAATCAATAGGCAAAGACAAAATATAACCGACGATAGGCACGTATCCCACTGAACAATGTTCTGCGCCTAACCGAGATGCTTCTTCTTGGGCAATCCGTGTAAGTAACTGAGGCAAACCTTTATACACAATTTTCACTGAAAATTAATAACATCGTGCTTACAAAACTGAATATACCTACATTCATCCAAATCAGTATCAATTAATGCATTCGCAACTAATCTTCCCTCCGCGATTGAACTTTCTATGTCGACCTAAACTCCTTTTTATTCGACAAATGGTAAAGCTCCTACTATATGATTTAAGAGAAAAGCTGCCTCCGTCACGCTGCCTTTAAGAAAACTGTCATAATCATTCATTATATCAAGATTAATTTCCTTCTGCGTTAGGCATTTTCCGATTGCTAATAAAGATTTTAATGACTAAAAATTGTTTCATTTAATAACATCCTAAAAGACCTTCACTTACTTCATGCAAATTCTTCCAATGGCTAGGTTTTATGAGAGCACCACACATTCTTTTTAAAACCATCTGAAATTGTGTGAGGGAAAATCATATAAAAAAAGAAACCTTAATATTCCTAATCTTTCCCAGAGATTGATGTATAAATGACATTATATCGGCGTTGCAATCTTGTACAAAAAAGGATATCGCTTTCTGTCTATTTCTCAGTGTTTCTCGGTTCAAAGTGGGGTGACCAAACCAATTCCTGTAAAAAAAGGACTATTTAGGAACTTTTTTCTAAAAGAAGAACTTACATAAGCGTATGTTTTCCGAGAGGGGAGCGGCATCTATTCATCAGACTAAACAAAGAAACTCCACCTGCACCTTTCAGCTTTAAGGCTTTCCTCCATCCAATCTATTCATGTGAAAACTGTTGTAAAATAACAAACCTCTTTTTTCTTGTCTTCGCAAAATATTTCTAATGCTCTATATGTTGAATAATCTATTTCTACCATTTTGTCTCTAAATTATGTTGTAAGTTTACGAGAGACTGCTTACAACACAAATGTTTTTATAGCGGATATAGGTGTACGGATATTCATCGTGTCGTATTCGACTCCTATCCTGGCAGCATCCATGTAACGCAGTAGCGCGCCGAAAGCTCGAACCTTATCCAAAGACGTTTTAAATATATACAAATACTAACCATATTCACTGCTTTGGTGTCAAGGCGAAATTGCAGGATAAGATCAGCCTCACATTTTGATAAGACTTCCGAAGAAAACAGCTCTCCTATTCGAGCAACAGCTTGATCAAACCCTTAAAATGGCTTTGGATATGTAATCTTAGAATCTACTGTAAGCATTGCTCGGCATTAAATGTAGAGTAGCATCTTTAAATGGATCAAATGATTCCTCTGCATCGTCAGACTCTTCTTGTATATTTGTAGGATCTTGACTATCAGCGACAACATCGTCTTCTGCAATTTCGGACGGTTGATAAACTGCAAAATAGTCAGTATACTAGGACGCTCTTGCCTTCAACACTTGATTCTGCATAGGTATTTTCTTCAACGGGATGAACAGTATCCTGTTCGCTTTTACCTAAACTATCATGTATAGTTAACAATAAACAAACAGTACATTTTTCTGATAAATAACGGACGCAGTTCAGATCTTGTGATTTGCAGAGAAGAACAATATTAGGTTCTACTTGATCAAATACTAAAATCACAAGAATTACAAGTCTTTCTACCACCTACATAAACTGATAATTTTAAACTCATCATTTTCTCCGGTATCGTGTAGTATTCTGACGGTAGATGCCTTCTGATTGTAAATTGCAGCTCCCAACAGTCCATCACTAAAACTGGATTAAACTTGATACATATGTCCAACCTGTAGCATAGAGACAATATCGTTGTGTTCTTCTGACTATCGTTTAGCTCTGCTATTATAGCAGGCATTCTTATATGTAATAAGAAGTATGTAATATCAGAAAATATTTGGAAGGTACAACTTCAGAAATATGAAACGATATAACTAACTGGTTTAATAAAGCAACAATAGAAAAGCAAACAAACAAGGAACAAAATTATTTAGTTCTTCTTTTTTTCGTTTCATTAGTGTTGACCGACTCGTGTGGTTTGGCTGGCCATCTCCTCAAAGGTTTAGCGGGAATGCTATTTCGCTTCCTATGAAGATTAGGTTTTTCTTTAGCTCCAACGTCTTCAACAGCTTTATTAGGAAGGTTACGTTTTCCTTTAACAGCAACGTCGTCAATAGGTTTCTTACGAAGATTATGTTTTTCTTTAGCCGGAATGTCTTCAATGGGTTTCACTTTGACCGTAATATCCTCAATGCATGAAATGTCTTCCTCAATTTTAATCGTTTTATCGCAGTTCATCTGCTCGGGTTTGCACACATCTTCCATGGCATTTCCAAGACCCTTCCTATTGAGAAGTTCACCTGCCGAGATAAGCTTCATATTTTCGTAAAATTTATCTCTAAACATTAGATGCTAGCGATAATAATAAAATTCACCTCGGGTTATCGCGATGAAAATGCTCGAAAAAGGGTAGTGCTGCAGCTTCCTGTGCGTTGAGCCGTCTATGCGGCCAAGTCATAGTACGATCTATAACTTCTAATAGAGCATTTTGCTCCTCCGTTCCTGTAATCGATATTTCTTCACGCTAAAAAGATAGGATTACGGCAACTTATTTGCCTACCCAATCTTTAAACCACGAATGGGACGGGGCTAAAGCTGACTGTTTGATCCATTGACCGCCTGAGAAGAACTTATCAGCGGATTTCTGGTATACTTCCTGCGGACACAGCCCCATTTCTCTTTCCATTAAGCGCAAATGCTTTGCTCTTTCATCCTGAATCTAAACTATAACTCATCTATATAGCGTACCACTCCAGGAGATGGCAAATTTTTAGATTCCAAGTCAAAAACGATAAATCCTGAGGCAAGTTCGGCCAGCATGGCTCCAGCGGAGAAGATATCGATTGTTTCATTTGGTTGAATATCTACAATAAAATAATTTCAAACATAACTTGCACTCACTTAGTGCAATTTCCGGGGCTCTATAATGAAAGGTCTGAATAGTTTCGTTCGATTTTCGTACCCAGTTTGGTAGATATTTAGCACAATTGAAATCACAGAGCATAATATGGAGATCCATTAACTCTACTGATAACTGCAAATAGCTGAATGACCATTGATCACATCAACTTACTTTATTATTATTTGGTGATTTCCCTATAAAAATTTTCGTTGTTTCTCTTAGCAGAATATTTTCTGGTTTGACATCAGCATGCAAGATGTGGATAGAATGAAGCCCTTCCAGTGCACAAAAAAGCTGATACATAATTGTTTTTACATGGCGTATGTGTAAAGGAGCCAAATCGTTTGCGTTCTAAAATTTTAGTACATATCTTTGCAAAACCTAACCATAACATCCAATAAATTGGAAGCTCCTCTTTCTATGACCAACCCAACATTTCTAACATTATCTAAGTCAACAACGTCGCAAATCTTACACAAATGGCTGCAATTTTAGGTCATCTTTTTTTTTAAATAAAGAAATTACTTCCGATATCGAGGATCAAGTTCATTTGCAGTGAGAAGCAGTTTCGCTTCCATCATTCCATCCAATAAAGTATTCATGAACTTGATAGCGTACTTTTCCTATAAATTATTCGCATTTTAACATATTATAGGTAATTATTGCAATAATTGTATAAATATAATGAATTATCACAAACAACCGTACCTTTGTATCCTGCTTATATGCCGTGAAAACTTTAGAATAAGAGCCAGAACTTATAAAAGCTTCAATTACATCTAAAATAGAGTATGCAAGCTAGAATATATACTAAACGTACACGTTCCAAATGTTCCAGTAAGATTCAATCCTGGGAAAAAAGTAACTTCCACAATTGTCTTTTTAGGTGGATCACTAGTTTGCTGTTTGCTCATTCTGCCCATTTAAAAACATAACAAAGACAGCAAATCTATTAATAGCTGCATGTTGGTTTGAATTTGCATTGCAGGAATTACAGTAGAAAAAAAAATAAAATTGAAGGTTGCTGTCGGTTCGGTTTCGGTTCGAACCGAAACCGGAAAAACCGAAACCGATCGGTTCGGTTTTTTCGGTTATCGGTTCGAAACCGATTTTTAACCGATTTCGACGTTTTTGCTACATAGCGATTATTTTTGCTACTTATCTGAGTCATTCTAGCTCGTACACGTTATTTGTAAGCATTATTCCAAAAAAGTGAGAGTTCTAAGCGAGAAACGGCAAATCGTCTCTGTTCGGTTTTTATGCAATCAGTTACAAATAGGTTAAAGATAATGCTTACAAATAATGTGTAAGAGCAAAAATAACACGAAAGAGTAGCAAAAATAATAGCTAGATAGCAGAAACGTCGAAATCGGTTTGGAACCGATAACCGAAAAAATCGAACCGATTGAACCGAAACAGGGATGGGCGGATACCGGATATCGGATAGTCGGATACCGGATTTTTGCCGAAATCCCGGATAATAATCCGGAAAATAATCCGGCCGGATTATTTTTTTCGGATGCGGATCCTCCGGTATCCGAAACGGATAGTGACCAAAATCCGGTCATTTTCCGGATTTTTAGGAATTCATATTTGAAATGCCGCGGAACCCTCTTTTTCACGGGGAAGCTTTATTCTTGTGTTTCTTTTATAGATAAATTTTAGGAGGTGGATGAATACCTAGCTAGTCCTCCGAATTCGCTTACAGATCCTTTTGTGTTTTCACAGTTCGCCACTCTGAACAAAACCTGGACTTCACGTACGTATTTCCCACCTGACGCAATTTTTTTTCTGATATAAAATGTCATAGTTTGCGGAACAAATTTGAGAAGAATGGCTGAACCGTTTTTTCTGAAATTTTGTCAGCTAATAGAGCACATCAAGCTTAGTGAAGCTGAGTTTTGCCAGTTAGATCGGAGAAGAATAAGTAGCAATATCATAAAAATTGAAATTGAGAGAGCTGCCATTTCGTCATTTTATGCTTATGAGTTCTGAAAAAACTCAGCTTCACGCAGTCTTGTGTGTTCTATCAGCTGGCAAAATTTCAGAAAAAACGGTTCAGCCAATCATCTCAAATTTATTCCGCAAAGTGAGAGACTGAAATCACTATATAAAATTTGAAATTTTGTTTTCGCGGGTAGCACCTCTATTTCATTTAAAATATTTTACTCGAAGTGTTGACATCCGATGTGTGTAATAGTAGTTGCAAACGATTGGCCATACCGAGAGCAACATTTTGATACCAAGAACTACAGCAATTCACCCCAGAAACTATTTTTCGATGCTAAAAGTATTGGAGCTGAACAAAAACTCCTCCTTTTTCAATACTGCTCAGTTCTTCGCTATTTGGCCATTTTCTCCCCCGTACTATAGTAATTCGGGGCTGGTAAAACACGAGAAAGCATTGAAAACGCGTGAAAACCTCTCTTTAAATAAGTTGGGTTCCCGTAGCGATTGCGTGCACAGTCCTTCAAACTGTCCGGCGCGGCGGGTTGTGTTTTGGAATACACCGGAGAATCAAGTCCGTTTTCCGACACTCACTGTTTTAGCAAGACAGAATCTCTGCATACCAGCTACTAGCGCAGACTCGGAAAGGCTGTTCAGCGCAGCGAGCCTTACACTGTCTGATTTGAGAAAACGCATGGTGGATCAAACATTGGAGCGACTTCTCTTTCTCCGAGCAAACATTGATATTTTAGGATTTGTGTTATGTTTTCGTTTTATATTAACGACGGCAACGCCTTCAAATTATATTTTCGTTAGTTGTTTCCGTTTTTCAAGTATTTTTATTCGCAGTAAATTGTTTTTTACTAATATTTCTTTATATTTCTGTTGAAAAAAAGAACAAAACCATAAGAAAACGCTACTATCCGGTATCCGAATCCGGTATCCGAAATCCGGAACCACTATCCGGCATCCGACCGGATGATTTTTTTCGGATGCGGATCCTCCGATATCCGAAACGGATGATTTTTTTCAACTCCGGATCATCCGGTATCCGTTTCGGATAGTGAAAATCACTATCCGCCCATCCCTGAACCGAAACCGAACCGACGGCAACCCTAGACAGAAGACAATGCAAAAAAATAAAAAAGCATCAGGCGCTGTGGATTTTGGGCGTTTTTCCCGCAATCCTACATTTTTAGGTTGACGGCTGAATTTAAGTTTTTCTGCTCGCGAATTTATTGGCACTTTTATTGCACTCCATAATATTTTACGGTTATATTCTTTATTGTACTACTGTTTTTTTTTCCTTGGAATATAAGCAAAAACACACAGATAAGCAAAAACACAGAGACGCTACAATCGTAATGCTGCATACATTATAGTTGTTCTGCAGCTTTTTGTAGTCTTCTTTCTACGAAAATAATTTTAATATCTTGTGAGGGTTTACTGTTCGGTGGAGATTTTCAGGTTATAGAAGGGAAACCCAAATACTTTTGCCATTTCACAACTTCATGAAGTGCTTACGTTTTCGTTTTGGGTTATTTTCAGTTATTTCTTTATATAAAGCAGAAAATTATGAAATTATACATTTGTTCAGAGAATGACTTATTGGGAAGATGAACCCGAACAAGTGCCCGTAGATTACACAGGAGATTTTGGTGAGAATTCGTTCGCAAATATCTTTGGCCGACCTCCAGTAAGTTGCTATCTGCTTTCATTATGCATTGAGTTACAGCAACCTTGCAAACCGTTTGCAAGACCATCTGATGCAAATTTAAAAGATCCACTAAGGACTGTAAAAGTTGCGGTCAAGTCTATACTAGTGGCGAATTTGGCTATGTCAGCTAGCCAAGTAGCACAAGAGTACAGGTAGTACACATAGCAATTTCAATTTGTATATTATCGTTTTGCAGAAAGATGTACGGCACTCCTTTGCAGGTCGTCAAGTATGGATATAAAGACGTTGATCATATGCTATCGAATTTTTCCGATGTTTGTTCAAGTTATAGAGACGGTTCCGGCAATGTGACGTATGTAACATGTATTTTCCTCATCTAGTTATAGTTATATGGCCATTACTGACGAAAGACATGAGGATTTACAACACCTCATACGAAGGCAATCTTCTCCTCCTGAAGCAACTGCTAGACGCACCGGTCGTCTACCTTGTTCTAACAGGCTAGAATATCTTCACGTTTCAGCAATAACATGCTTAATTTCAGAGTGCCCCATGGCTCGGCTTCAAAATCAATGGACACACCTCCTCCTTGTAAGTATGATCTAATGCCTGTTGGAAACACTAGAGCTTTAGCAGATGTGAGATCTCGCGCACCATGGTTGAAAGATCGCGTGGCGTCAACTAAAGCTATTGGACAATTCCCATGCGCTCCGAAAGCGTAAGTTTTTTTTATCACTTATTAATAAACATCAATTTTAGGAATAGAATAATATTCAATGATGACGGACCAAAATGTAAAGCGAGAGTTCGTCTTCATTAATATTTTTGTATTTAATATTTAGTGTCGTGTAATCGCCAATATGGTTAGAGAAATTGGCGAAAAAAGCCCGGATGGCACAGAGATTCGCTGTCATATTGAAACTCTCAAAAATCACTACTGGGAACATACGGGTTTGAGTATTTGGGGGAAAATCATGTCAATTCCGTAAGAAATGGATGTTTACTAATACAACTGTATTTACAGTGAATATGCAGATGCTTGGAGGACTCCGGAGCTTCACGAGTTTTGGAGGATTATGAGAGTGGCCCGTAACTCCGATGACGAGGAAGATCGTTACTATATTATTGTGCCAACACATCCCGAAGATAATTGCTACAAGTGGTGTAAGTTGGTGGGATGTATGTCTAATAATGTTTAATAGTGACTAATGAGGAAAGGCTTGCAAAAAAGCAATGCTCTGAAAATGTAGAAGATGAAATTGAATTTGATAATAACTTATTTCCTACTACTCCTCTAGGTATTAAAAGTGTTACTATCTCAAACCATAAGTTGCAGACTTGGAAAGAAACCTCGACTCTCGTTGCACATCTTTTGACAGAAGCCGAAATTATCAAGCTGATGTTCATCCGAATGCCAGTTTGTTTTTTAAAAAGTTTAGAAAATTTATTCAATGCAGTCATGCCGACGGGACACAGGGAGTTTCATGATTTTCGCCCAGCATTTACTTCTTCGGTAAACAGTACCTATGATGGTGCAACTACCAATTTTTTCGGTTCTACCGCAATTAATCAACGTATGTTCTATGCAGTTTTTTATATATGATTGAATAATATTTAGCTCCACCTGATATATCCAATATTACAGCAGAGAGCTCTTTTGAAGCTACCTCAGCAAAACCAAAGATATTTTATGGGCAAACGCAAGATTATGATACGATGCAAAACACCAACGAAGAGAGCAATCTAGATTATCCGTTCCGAAAGGACAACACTTTTGAAGGTAAATTTTTATCCAGAACTTTTGTTCTAGTTTTGTCTTTTAGGCACTTTTGACAATAGTAGATGCAATGAAGAACAACCTCCGGGATATCAGTTTTCGACAGAAGAAAACGTTTTTGATGGTAGCTTCCAGATTAGTGGAAACCCTTCTATTCTAGATACTTTTAAAATGCATCCTACCAATGAGGAAAATGGAGAGACGTATGAGAAACGTGGACGTGAGTCTTTTGAAGAAAAAAAGCAGCAATCCTTTATGGATGAAAGAAGACCAGCGAGAAACTTGGCCGCAAGTGGAATTAGATTGATAAAGTAAGTTGACATATTTAAATATTCTTACTTATGATCAGTCGGCATCTGAATTCACACGCACGAGATTGTCGGCGAAGAGATCCACTCAAACCTTGTAATACGCTCCCAGTTGACCGAGAAGACCTTAGAGCTAGACAATTGTCTGATATGCCACCTGAGAGCTTTTCAAAAAGCTCGGGGCCAGTTGAAGTTGTGTCCACTACATCAGTTGCATCATCTGGAACTGTTACATCATCATCCACAACACCATCCATTTCTGTCAGCTCTAGCACGCTAACTACGCTTGTCCCGCAGACCTGTATGTTTATTTCTATTTAGCTTTTCTGTAAATCATTGGGTCTTTAGCTTCATCATTGAGTTCAACTAGTATTCGGCCTTCTGGAATAATAGATATTAGCACGCCAGCTTCGATTGCTTCACAGACTTGTATGTTTATTTTTATTTAAACCGTTTCGGTAAACCATTGGTTTTTTTAGCTTCATCGTTGAGTTCAATTGTTATTCGGCCTTTCGGAATAATAGATCCTTATGCGGTGAGTAATAGTTACACTCATTTTATTAAAATTTTTTGCAGGCGTTGTCAAATCATAGTATTGCTACACCGGAAAATAGAACTATTCGATTTGCCAATGAAGACGATATTTACACAATATCTGGTTAGTTTTATTTTATTTGTAACTCGTCCGCTCACTTCAGACATTCCATCAGAAATGTCTGTGATAGGCAACGGTTATTCTAGTACCAGTAACGAGAATATACAAACATTTAAATCGACTACGCCAATAGACGCTCGTGAAGGTTTTTTATTTTATACATAAACAATATAAGCACAGAAAATGCTGTTAACCAACCTATTGCTGAGCAGAATTCCTTCCATCAAAATGATGCCAATACTTCACAGAGCACTGAAGACAAATTAAAACAACTCTCACCAGTAGAAAAGATGACCGAACTGATGGACATGCTGTTTGTTTTTTATTAAACGGTGACAATTTTTTTGTTTTAGTGTAAAAAAGGTTACCCAAACAATGCCCTCACCTGATGGTCGTATGTCTACTCTTCACTGTATGCTCGGATTCAGTCACATGCTTCAGGTTTATTAAAATTGTTTCAAAGGATTCTATTTTCAGACTACAGCCAAACTCAAATTGGGGCGAATGATTGATAATCTCGAGTATGCACTGGATATTGAGGAGGACCGTAATGATCTAGAATCTGATGCTTGATCGTGATCAATTTTCAATTCGTTTTCATTAATTTTTTTCTTTACGTTTTTTGTAGAAATAAACTGCTAAATATAGTCTTTCTTCTCATTATACGCTCAATATTTCATCCGACAGCTCAAGCACCATTTGAACGGTTAGTATTTGGTTCGCATCCGAATATTCCGACGACTCCGCCGCCGGCTGGCCGTGGCAGCTAAGAAAATAATTACTCATCTTCCAAAAATTCCTGGTTGCAAAAAAAGAGCCGTTTCATTTTTCATTGTAACCTGAGCTCATCTCCCGCGGCTGGCTCCTAAATCACTGGATTGAGCTGCTGTCACCGCCATTTCTAGAAGGCCTTCCTCTCGGCATTTCCTTCCTCTACTCATGAACTTCCCTTCAATACTGGTCTCTCCTGCCAAATAAAGTGCCCCAGCAGTCTCAACATTACACCAATTAGCCATAAATAGGGAACCGACTATTTTTTGAGACCATCGAACGATGCGGATTTACATAAATCGACAGTTCAACACGCATTTCACCCAAAATAGTTTGCCTACTTCCATTTCATTTCAAATAACGTCATCTTTACGCTACATTTGATCCTTGGTTTTGAGAGAAAAAGATACGTTTACACTGTTTGTCGGAACTGAACACTTCGGTGTTTCTTTTCAACTATGTGTGAATCACAACTGACAATCTTTAGAACATTGATCGATTTGTCTTATTTCAATATTTTTATTTCTACGAAATACTCGAAATCTGCGAAATTGTCGTCTTCCCTGCAGTAAAAGGGGAAAACCCCCGAGCCACGGAAGTCGTGCCTAATTTGTCTCTTTTGCTATCGTCCAGTCAGCAGTGATTGCATCCTCTTTTAGATATCTTCCAATCTCTCGCCCTCTCTCTTTCTCTTCATACAGATAAGGCCGTTTTTTGATCGACTCTAAATTACCTTCTCGATCTAATTGGTCCGGATAGCCTGCGACTGACATCCGCACTCTTTTTCACCCGTTTTGTGAACCCATCCACCAGAACCACTGCCAATTTCAAACTTTTTAACTAAATGGCCCGTTAACGAGTCTCTTCGGCTGTTAGAAGTAATGGGGGGCAGAAGCCGGGAGAAGAACTGACACCTCGTTACAACCTTTTATTGATGTCTATTTCTATGTCTTTTATTATTTGTCGTCCAGACCAACTTACAAGAGATGTCGATGCCACCTCCGCGTTCTCACATTTCAACTCCATTTCCGTATGTCCCCTCCAAATGTCCCAAATGGTCATATTGATCTTTGAATTGTTGAGCTATTTCCGGTGTTGACCTCCCCGTCCAAAGGGCAAGTTCATAATGTATCTTTGTCTAATTTCCTGTCAATTCCCCCGTTTCTCTCCCATCTTATTCCCTCCCTCTCTTGGTAGTAGAGGTGTTGCCTCTTGATATTCGTCGTGTCTTCTACCTAATATCCTGCCTAATGGACTCTTCCATTTCCATCGTCGACTATTTTCATACTTCCATAATCAGGGACATCCTGATATATTTTAAGGGGGATAAGCCCCTGGGTTACGGCTTCTTCCGCTCTGCTAACTTTTGACATTTTAGGTGGAAATCCCCCTAGGGGATGCCTATAGCTATAATGGCTTTTAAAACCAGCCAAAATTCTATTGTCTGCCTGTTCTTTGACTTTTGTTGACACCACCAGCTGATGTTATACATTATGAATTGTATTTTCCCTCTGTCCATTCAATTGCCCACTAAAATGTCATTTTTTTTTGTCAGAAATTCCAATCAACTCCGAAAATTTCAATTTTCTCACCTTTTATTGTCGAGTTTACAAGAATCTGGGCCATAACCTGGTATTTTTTGTTCGCCTAAGCATTTTTCCCTCACATTTTTCTGGAAAAACCAAACTTTGGCTTGAGCCACGCCGTCAAAAGTTTATTTCGGGTCGAACTTGCTATTCCACATTTCGACTCATTGCCGCGACTCTTTCCTCCTGTAAAATTCCATTTTTTGATATTTTCCGAGAATTTTTGTATAGTTCACATCCAGACGGAAGTCCATCTTATACGAAAACATCAAAACAAGAAGAGCAAGAGAGAAAAAAAGGAGTCGGTGATCAAAGAGCCCGTCTGGTAGACGCCACCTCCTCTAATAACCTGCCGTTAATCCTCCGAGAGGCTCGTGTTTCTCTCTTTCCTTTTTCTGGGTGGTCCCTTGAACCCCCTGCCTCAATCACCTGGCCTACTTTGCACCCTCCCTCACTTATCCACTTGTCTCTCTTTTTACTACGGGCTATAGGGAAATTTTCTCAATTTGTGATTCAGTCGCGACAATTAGCGTCGCTTCTACTTTCGTGTGATGTTTTCAGTCTTCCTGTAATTTTATAGACAACAAAGAGCTGTGGAGGATGATAGGTAGACAAACAGGATCGAGAGTGGTCGACCTCTTCGCGGCCACTTCATTTCTTTTTTTTCCGAATATTCTCTGTGCTATTAGTCCACTAATCCTGTTGCCCATCTAAAAATGGATATAATCCCTGCCATCCCGAATATTCTCAACGTTTTGCAGCTCTCCACTTTTTTTTAAATAAAAATAATTCTTGGGACGTTCGGTCAGAAGAATTCGTCGTTGATCAAAAACATAAAATATAATAGTTATGCACTCAAACAAAGGAGAAGACATTAGAATTAGGGGGAGGAGGGTCGGTCGGGGGTCTCTGGTCGACGACACACAGCTCTTCTACGTGCTTAACAATCACATTTTCATGCTAATCTAGAACAACTTATTCATTTTTTTGCACAAGATCTACGAGCAGGGCAGAGTGGCCCTGGATATTTCCTGGCATATATCTTCCAGTTTTTCTGGTCTCTTCCTTCTTTTCTTCCAAAAAGGAGATCTTTCATTCCTTTGATAACTCATTTGGATGACTAATGGGATCTCACGCCCAGCCAGAAATCCCATGGTGAATCATTCTCCTTTACCTTTTTTTCAATTTACTGTATGATACAGAGAGTCCGGCCTGTGACCATCTTCAGAAAAAAAGGTCAATTGGTACATCAAGTGTGTCTGTTCCCCTTTTCATCCCACCCTCAGTCAATCGAGCTCATCCTTCCCAGCTGGGGTATCCCCGCCTTCTTTGTGTTTTCCTTTTTTAGGATCTGATCCTTTTTCACCCAAAATCACGCCTTATTCCCCATTAGATATTCATCCCCTCGTGATAATTCATTCAGGCCCTTTTGTCTCGTTTACTAGTCTCTGTTTTCTGGGTTGCGCATATGCCCTCCCGGATTGAATTAGTCTTTGTCCGATTTCCACTTTTTTGACAAAAGAATAAAAAAAAGAAAAACAAATCGGAATCCCCCGCTTAAATTAGTTTGCGAAGGAGGCTAAAATGAGTACGCTCATCTATTGTCTCGCCCGTCGCCACTTCATTTTTCTCCCTTGATAATCCCTCTTCTCTCCCAGATTTTAGATTTCTACTCTTTCTAAAGTTGAGGTAAATGCGTGTTTCGGATTAAAAAGGCGGACGACGTGAGCAGCACCGATATTCTCCGGGATAATTCCTGATCACAATTTGCAGAAGTTCCCACCAGGAACACCCTTCTCGAGTGAAAAATATTTATTTCCTGCCGTTGGCCTATAATTTCTTTTCGTTTCCCGCCTAATGTTCTCCTTCTCTCCATTTATTCTCGAGACTGCTTAGGATTGCTAATCCAACTTAGCCTCTCCTCTTCATCTTCCTTTTCTGTATCTGGTGCAATCCAAGTTTCTGGGAAATTTCCCTCCATAATCCTTCTGTTGACCGAAATTGGGCCCTAATCCGGAGTCTGATTGTTGTCATCGACTCTCCCTCTTCTCTTCTTCTTTTCCGTCAACTGTTCCATTCTTTTTCATTTTCAGTCTGTTTCTTTTTGGCTTCGGTCCGCCAAATGCGGCCACCGGATGCCATATGTCTTCTATGGTCATCTCTCCTTTTTCCCACTGTAGTTTTAGCAGTTCAACAGGTACTCCCCCTCCTTCTCCTTCAAATTTTCGTTTTATTTTTAAGGTAAATATTGCGGGTGATATCATCCTTGGCGGTTTGTTTCCTATTCACGAGGCAGCTAGAACAGGGACAGGATCTCATTGCGGAAAAATCAAGGTACGACCACGGCCAGCCGACTCCAAAGGACTACCAATTCCAGGCGGATCAAGGTGTCCAAAGGATGGTAGCCATGCTCTTTGCTTTGGAACAAATCAACCGGGAGAAGAAATTGCTGGGGAGAGTCAAGTTAGGAGCGCAGATTCTGGATACCTGGTAAGAGGCTTCCTCCGGGCCAGTGCTCCTCGCTATTCATCGCTTTTCGAGCGTTAATTCAATCTGGGAATAGGCCAAAATGAGCGAGTGTTCTCAGGAAAAAAAGATGTCAAATGGTGGTTTGGACGAGGCTTCCTTCCGATGTTGACTCCCGGATATGGACGGACTCCCCCTCATATATCTTGACAACCAACAAACCAAGGGATTTACTAAAAAATTTCAGTTCGGTGGATAGCTATGCCTTGGAACAGACCCTGGAATTTATCAAGAGTGTCCAGATGTCGAGTAGTGGCGACGGCGTCGTCTGTGCTGTGAGTTCTCTGTTCTCCGGGTCCTGCGTCATCCCAGCTGACATCCAATACCCCCTCCTCCAAATACGGCCATAAGCGGGATTATCTTTGCCTTATTTTTTTTTCATTTTCTGACAAATAAAGTAAGTGAACACAAAGTTTAGGATGGCTCTTCGGCGTCGTATCAACGACAACCGGTGGTGGCCGTTGTGGGGGCGGCGGGCAGTCAAGTCTCCGTGATGGTTGCCTCGATGCTCCAATTATTCAAGGTATAACGAGCAGAAGACGAATGTCCAACGAGATCTTCCTAGATCCCCCAAGTCTCTTATTCTTCAACGGGAGCCGAATTAAGCGAGAAACCACGATTTGCCTTTTTTAGTCGAGTTGTCCCACCAGACAATCTGCAAGCTCAAGTGATGGCACGTGTCGTCCGAGAACTCGAATGGACATATGTTCACGCCATCGCCGACACCGGAAGTTATGGCGAGTCTTTCCCCGGTTGTCGGCTAATTCAGTCCATTTTCCAGGTGAACGTGGGATGGACTCCTTTCGAGCCGTCGCCGCCGATTATGGAATTTGCATCGATGGCGACGTGGTTAAGATCTCCCGGAAGTGGACCGAGAGCATGTTCAAGGAACTACTGATTCGAATGAAGACACAGCGGAAGGCTCGAGGAGTGGTGATGTTTGTCGACGAGGACAACTCCAAGCGGTTGCTGAGGTCACTCGACGCACTTATTTTATCCGGAAGGACAGATCTCGACGGTTACTTTTGGTACATTACAAGAATTATAAAGTCAAGGGTAATTGTCTAGGTTTGTGGCCAGTGACTCTTGGGGTATCAAACAGTCAGTCGTCGCCAATTTGGAACATCGACTGGCTGGCTCATTAACCATTGCTCCTTACACCAGAGAGGAACATGGTATTTTGTATCACCCACTTTCTTCAGCTTCCCTTTAGGATACCTCGAATTTTTTAAAAATCTGTCACCTGTTGGTTTTTCATTTCTTGAGGAGTACTGGGACCATCTGGGCTGTAACAAAGCGGAGGAAGCTCACAGTTTTGGCGATTGCTTTGACCATATTGGTTACACTTTGAAACAAGTCGGCGCAACTCCTTGACTATGTATTTCTTCCTTTTAGGAATCATACGTTCCATTTGTGGTGGATACTGTACGTGTCTTGGCCAAAGCCCTTAATTCTTACATCCGAGAAGAGTGCGGCAACAGGGAATATAAGGATTGTTCCATCAAAAGGTCGGGGTTCATAGGAGAGCGCCTTCAACGTTTCTATCGAAATGTCTCACTGTCGGGTAAACAGAGATAATTCCTACCCAGCCACGTGTTTAAATTATAGCCCATGAGCCGCCGATCATTGATGCGAATGGCGATGGAATTGGAAGGTACGATGTCTTTCAATTGGACAGAAATGGCACCTACGTCAAGGTAATCGACGCCATTTGTCAG
The DNA here is from genome assembly GCA_964036215.1 of Oscheius sp. DF5033. NCBI lineage: Eukaryota > Metazoa > Nematoda > Chromadorea > Rhabditida > Rhabditidae > Oscheius > Oscheius sp. DF5033. Next base: position 1,492,046 of record CAXIWN010000002.1, read on the forward strand.
AAAATATAATGCGCAGGTTGGAAAATGGCGGGCCAACGAGAATCTCTTTGAATTGCAACTGCATCAAGTCAGGAAAGGATTCCAGAACAGCGAGGGTGGACTGCCCGTCTCTGTGTGTAGTATCCCCTGTAAAAGAGGACAATATCGGTAAAGGCGACAGTCGTCTCTAACTGATTGTCCTTTTCAGAGCTTATCAGGACCAGACATGTTGTTGGGCGTGTATTCCTTGTGATATCCATACTAGTATTGTCATCAATGAGACCAGTTGTCGAGAATGTCCAGAGGGCGAAGTCCCTGACCGGGCAACCCTCTCGATTTGTGTCCCCATCCCGCCAGTTTCCATGAGTTGGGACAGTCCATGGGCTCTTATTCCCGCTGGATTTTCTCTCTTCGGCCTGGCTTCAACAGTTTTCGTCGTAGCTGTTTTCCTTAAATTCTCCAATACTCCAGTGGTTTGTATTCCTCCCCTTCCTCATAAGGAAATCCTCTTCAGATAATGGCCTCCGGTCGCGAGTTGTGTTACTGTATGATAGCCGGGATAGCCATGTGTTACGTGTTGACATTCTTCCTTGTCTCCCAGCCTTCTATCCCCAGCTGTGCACTGACTCGTGTCCTCATGGGATTGTCGATGTCCGCCATCTACGCGGCTATCATCACCAAAACCAATCGACTTGCCCGGGTATTTTCACCTCAAAGTGCTCAGCGACCAGGATGTATAACTCCCAAAGCACAGGTCAGTTCACAATTGTCTTGACACAGATATAATTCCAGGTGTTGATCTGTATGGGAATCGTCTCCTTTCAATTAGTTGGTTCCTTTGTATGGTTGATTATCGAGCCGCCAGGAACCACCATCATTTTTCCAACAAGGACAGAAGCTGTTCTCACTTGCAAGGTAGTCATCTCCTTTTCTTCTTATTCCTGTTTTAGGCGACGGCTGCCCATCTTCTCGTGTCTCTGGCCTACAATCTTCTTCTGATTGTCTGTTGCACTGTCTACGCCTTCAAGACCCGTAAAATCCCTGAGAACTTCAACGAAACTCGACATATCGGCTTCACCATGTACAGCACGTGTATCTTATGGCTCTCCTTTATGCCCATCTATTTTGCCACCCAGAATAATTTCCGAGTAAGAGTCCTCTCGTTCTCCATTGTACTAATTCAGATACAAATAACTTCATTGTCGATGTGTGTCTCCTTGTCAGGTACCGTCGCTCTCGTCTGCTTCTTTGCCCCCAAGGTGACTGTTGCCCTTTTCTAATTAATCCGCTATTTCTAGGTATACATCGTCCTCTTCCAGCCATATAAGAATGTTCGAACACGTCAGTCAGCAGTTGGTCGACTGGTAAATCAACAGATGAGATTTATGAGGTACGCGTGGCTTGTACTCGAGAAGGTCTTCATCGGATTAGCCATTTTTGTCCGGATCGGATAATCCCTTTCAATGTTCCCTTTGCATGAGTTTGCACGTTTTCAGCCATTTGACCTACAATCCGGAGGGATGTCATCCGTCGTATCAGCCGATGGCCAGCAATGCCTCCTATAAACCTGGATGTAAGCATGACAGATTTTATACGATATATTCCCCATAGAATTCCCATTAGAGAAAAGAATTGAAGTGATTGAGATTTTGACCAATTTATCCCCAGAGATTATAAGACGACAGGGATATATAGAACACAGAAATAAAAGAGATGATTTCTAGCCGAGGAGAACTCTCACGGGAGTACAGCCCCGATCCTGGCTCAGGCTCTGTCTCCCAACTCCATTGAGAAGTTGGCTTCGACCAACGGATCAGCCAGTCAGTACACCCACGTCTACCCATAATAGCCCACGATTACAGACAAATTGGTAGCTAGAAGTGCGTCAGTCAAGAAGTTATCCCTGCCATCAAAAACAGAGCAAGAAGTCAAGTCGGTTGAAGTCCGTCGTCGTCGACCAAGCAGCATGTACGTCCATTCGGAGGCACAGAGGCATCTCTTGGCGGTAGATTGTCTTCTTTTAGAAAATAAGGATATTTCCAGGAGATACACAAATTAGCTGTAAAGAAAAAAGAAGAATTGGCCGAAGAAGTCGAACAAGAGCTTCCGACTCAAGTTGAGTTGTTGCTCGAGGAGATTGCCGCAGACCCAAATGCCACTTTCCTCTAGTCTTTTTTATTTATTTTTTTGACCAAAATTCCGACACTTTTACGGGTTTCAGTTGGTCTCATCTTGTACCTTTTGCTCATTCCTCACGGGTAATATTTATTATATTGGTGCAAACAGAGATGATAATAAATGGTTGACAATATACAAGAGCGAATCAATCCTCGGCGTCGCTGTCCGTCAGGCGAATGTTGATATTTTCGAATTCGTTGAGCCAATCGACGATTTTCACAATGAAATAACGACGCATATACGGTACGAAAATGAGCATAATTAGGCCGTGGATAGCCCAAGCCAAAGCAATGAAATGTTGCTTGAAATAGACGAGGTACAACTGGGTCGAAGCCGGCCAAAATTTGCCAATGAGATCCATATCAATAAAGAAATAAGGGAATGAAATAAAGAAACAATCGAACATTGTCGCCTGAAATTAAAGTGAATATTCGAAGAGGAACAGGTCTTACAGACAGACGGCCGTTGAACATTCTCCTGGCTCGTGTTCCGTAAGTATCCCAATCAGTCGACAACTGGTAGAGTGCGGCAGTTCCGATGACAGTGCAACCAAAAAGGACGAATACCGGGACATAACCATACACCATTTCGGACAGAACCTCAGGAGGAAGGTCAGATTATTTTATGATTCTTACCATAATTGTGTTGAGTCGAATACTGTAGGTCGTCGAGTTACGAGACAAGGCATTTGTCCGCTGGCTCAACTCGCTGGCGACGTCGATGGTCTTATTATAATTGACAACATGAAGAACCTGAGAAAATTATTAGGGTCTAAAGAAGTAAGTTCACATACAAATCGGGGAAATGTCACGAGAAAGACGAAGAGAACGACGCCGGCAGCTGTCTCGATCTGGTAGCGATATTTCATTGCCCCTAGAGTCCGGCAGATGAGAATAGTCATGATCATCAGAGGAAAGAAGACATTCCATTGATAGATGAGAGCCTCGGCCAAGTTACAGACACGCTCATGAAGAAGACAACAAAGCCCGTAATTGTAATGGACACTGAGCTGGCCCTCGATTTCAATCCTCAAATAATTATTATGGTATCAGAGAGTCATTTACCGGGTTGTGGTGATAGTCAATATGCCAAGGGCAACACAATTGCCAATAAGAGTCGAATACAAAAGAACATTACAGAATTTGTCGTCTTTTTTGTAATTTTTCGCTCGAATTATAGCAAAAATATTCAAATACAATCCCATTGCAGCCAGGAGTACGGAAGCCGCAATCATCCCAAGTGCATAAGGATCTATGTGAAAGTAAGCGGCAAGTTTAGACATGAGACCGCTATGGAGAATAACAGACGACAGCTCTCATTTAATGACAACCTCTTCGGCCTCATAATTTCGGGGTTATTATCTCCTATCAGAAGAAGTGCCGGAGGCGGAGTTAGAAGAACAAAACAAAACAAAAACATAATTTAAAAGTAAAAAAGTAACCAGGATCTCGAAATATTTTTGCCCGCCTTTTCAAGTTGACTGGTAAGAAGAATTATCGACATGTCAATTGGATTTGGCCGTTACGTCTCTTTTCAGAGTAAATGGGGATTATAGATAGAAGACCTTTTTATGGGAGCCAAAGTAGTAGCACAAAAATAAATACAGATAATAGACTACAAGTTCCAGCCGATTGATCTCGATAGATTGGATTCGTAGTTGGAGCTGGACCAGCCACTCTGGGTCGAGTGCAACAGCAGCTGGCTAAAAAAGTAAGTGATAGATTCTCTATTCTAGAGGATTACATATACAGACGCTGTTCTGATTGTAGAGTTGACACTGGATGTCGTTGGTACAGCCGATATTCAGGCTGAAACCTCCGTTGGCGCAGATAGGATACATATTACAGGCTGGAAGACAACTTTTTTAACAGAGCTGTCGAACTTACGTATATCTGAGTAGAATTTGTATTCTTGTGTGCCACAAATGTATTGTGACTGCCGTTTACCCCTGGCTGTTGAATTGAGGGAGCCTGATACCAGGGGCAGGAGCATGGAGACGATAATAATTGGAAGCATTTTGACTACAGAAACAGACAATAAAAACGAAAAACGGATAAATGAGCCAACAATTGACGCGGGGCGGACGAGAATCCCAGCATCAGAGTTTATTCAGCTGACGGATGATTCACTAAAAGACTCATTGTTTTCCAATTTTAGTGTTCCGGGAAACTACTGGCAGATTGAACTGACAGGGGAGAGGTTGACATCTTGAACTCCGAGAGATAAGATTGTCTGGCATGCGGCCTCCTTCTTTTGTCTGATGGCGTCAGCTGTTTGTCGACCAACTTTTTCATCTTCGTTCTCTCCGTCTCTTTGTAGAATCGACGCCATCCGTGGATTAATCCAGTTGCCCAAAGTTGCTTTTGATGTTTATGGTCAGCCCATAATCAATAGTCGAACGCAGCGGGATGTTCACAGCTTGACATCCCAACATATCGATACCGTTGTCATTATCCCCTGTAAGGAAAGGGAAATTGAGACGGATGTCGCCATTGAACTGTTGTTACACACTGTTTGACGCAACCGAGCCCTTTACACCGTCTTCCTCCCTCATATCCAATGTTGCGTTTATTTCTTCTTGATTGAATTACGATCGGAGATAGCCCGGTATAAAATTACAGGGGATATCTCGCCTTCTGTTGTTGTGCAAGGCGAGACTGTAAACAGCGCATGGCATAACACAGAGGGCTACTTTGCAAGGGGTCAACTCCGTGTTGACCATAACAAACTACTTATTTATCGGTCTCTTCTTCCTCCTCTAGCAGATATACATCCGGCGCATTTTTAAGTGCAAAAGACGGCCGGCTGGTGCGCTGTCCGTTTCGCCCTGCCGCCTTCATTTTCAGCTGGCAGAGAGGTCAAATAGGCGGAGCGTTCTCTCATGCCATCTAGACTGTTCCGGGCTTGATCGCGAACCCGCAACTCTCTTTCTATTACTTTCGCACTTTTTCAGAAAAAAACACGGCGGAAGAGAACAAACAGTGGCAGCCATTTAACATTTCCGTTGCTTGCGACGTTACTTTTGTTTTTCTTGCCATCCATCTGTTGGATGTGTGCAATGATCGAAATTAATAAAAAGTTCTGGATAGATTACACAAAAAAGCAGGAGTCCGGAAAGCGAAGTGTGCCGTCTTGTGGCCAGACTAGGGTTGCCGTCGATTAGGTTCGATCGGTTCATCGGTTCGGTCGGTTCGCGAACCGATCGGTTTCGGTTCAACCGGTTCGATTTTTTCGGTTATCGGTTCGAAGTCTGTGGTTGCAACGTTCAAAAAAGACACCCGGGCCATATGACGAACACCTGGGCGAGTCCCAGTTCATCGATCGTTGTTGCGATCCTCCCTTTTTTACATAAATCTAATTTAGGGAAACGGGAACATTCATCTGCCTCGCTGTTGCCTCGCGAAATGACCACTACTCGAGCCCGTTCGGCTATGTCAATGGCCTGTTTTCCAAATGACCTGTCCCTTCCCATGCCGACTCATCGGTTACAAACCAAATGAATAGTCCCGCCAGACAGCCATCGTCTCTCCTTCTCTCTATCATTCGCATTCCTCCATGTCGACTCCATTTGGCTCACATTAGTCGACCGGCCATCGACTCCTCTGTTTTGTTTAATTAATCATTCGTCGTGTCGACTGCTGTCAGGCTACAGCCTTGGCCTTTTCCTCTTCACTGCCTTCTCCTCTTTTTTTTCTTATCTCCTGTTTATTTTCAGCTATGAATGAACAAGAACGTGAAAAAGAGGCGACGAGGGTGATGAGCTGTATCCGGCAGATGAACGGATATGGTGCCAGTTTCCTGAATTGTCCTCTCTGTCCCATTGACCATCTTTTCGATGTCCTCACTTTGGAGGCTCACATTGCCAATCAACATTTGAGTAAGCTCTCTTCTCTTTTCTGCTTTCTAGTCGTCTTCTTTCGCAGATTGTGGCTCATTTAAATGTACGTGTAAGCAGGTCCTCTTCACTTTCCCTCACATGCAGGAGCACATTAAAATGCACAAAGCAAAGGTAGGTTCATCGGCTTGTTTATTTATATTTTCCGTCATTTTTTCAGGGCGAAGAGCATGAATGCCGCCTGCGTTTGAGTAATAAGGACGCTTTCATCAGAAATACTGAAATTCCAAGGATTATCGGCATCGCCATCCACAATTTGAGTAAGTTCTCTCCGTTTGTTTTTTGAGTAATAATCCTATAGTGGCCAAGGGAGTCCAAAAACGGCCGGACAAAAGGACCATCGGAGTCCAACATCGACCCCAAGTCTCGGAGAAGTCCACCCAGAAGAATGTTCATCGAACGAAGAAGAAAGAGACAGGTCAGCAGACCGACCTTGTCATTGTAAGCTACTTTTATATTTTTATATGCTCTTTCTTCTAGAAAATACCAAAATTAAAGACGACATCGGTCGGGGTATGTCAGACGGAGACGTCTTGTGCTCAGAAGGCGACCGTGTCGACAAGCTCGGCCACTAATCAGACGAAAAGAAGAAAGCAGAAAACGGTGGAGACCCAGACAAGGATGAGATCAAGATGCATCAAAACACAAACGGTCACAACTGAAACTGTCAACAGAACAGTACGAGAAAGAGGAAATGTATTCTATTGAACTGATTTCAGACATCGCCAATTCCATATAGAATACCTAAAAAGAGGGAAATGACAGAACCCAAGAAGTTGCTTTGGAATGAAGGACAGCAGCCGGCATCCATTGGATTGAGAGTTCCTTTACCGTCTGTTTTTCCAATTACCTGTTCTATTTCTCTTATTTAGATTATCGCCGACAAGTCTCCCAAGTGTCGGTTCGACCGACGCAACTGAAATGTTCAGACCGGGAAATCCGTTCCATTCTGAACCATACCGCCCACCGCCGCTTGAACCAATCAACAAAAGGCCACGCGAATCATCTGCCCCAGTCCCTCATGCACCCTCGGTTACTGATCAAAAGTCTGACAATTTGAAGGATGGTGAGCCTCCACAGTATGCAATTTTCAAGTCAAAATTAATTGAAATTTTAGGAAAGCCGTCAAGGTATTCCTACCAAAAAAAACAGCAGAGGCAAAACCTTTGCTCCTCACAGAACAGACCGAGACTGCTTCCAAGTCATCTACAAATAGCCAACAAAAGGAAAGTGCACAGCAAACCGATCCAGCCGAAATAGGACCAAAGTCAGATCGAACTATTGAGTAAGCCCTGCTTTTCCTTACCATTTTAATGTTATATTTTCTTTTAGTGAAGAGACAGGACAGATTCCCCAAAACGAGCGGATAGTCATGAATATAAAGAAGGAACCCGTCGAGGATATGCCGCCGCCGGCTTCGCCTACACCATGCCCAACTCCCACAGACAATCCACAAGCTGATCATCCGATGGAAGAAACAGCACCTAATTGTCCGGAAAATAAGGGACTAATGGATATGGATATCAAAACGAGTGATGCTGAAGATCGCGAAAAAGAGGATGTCACTCCAAACGGCGCACCTGAGGAGGATCCCAAGGAACCAGATTTGCCCGGACCATCACGTTTCGAACGAGGAAAGACACCACATCCGACGGAAAGGATGCTGTCCCGGTTGGAGGCGTTCAACCCGACGAATAGTCAGCGAGGACCGAAACGTCGAAGGGATTCATCTCCTCCAAGGAGACCAAATAGAAGAACCCCATCTCCTCGTCGTCGACGTCGTCCTTCAAACTGCTCGTCTTCCTCTCGCAGTCGATCCCGATCTCCTGCCCGACGTACTCCCAGTCCGGAAACTGCCACTTCCTCAAGGGATGAGACACTCTCCGGGTTTGTTTTAGCCAAAGAAAAAAAAACAGTATTTTTAGTGGACATAATATAAATGCCAGTATGCCGAGCGATGCAGAACAAAGGCTACAGCAAGAATTTGAGAAAGCCGTGCGACAATTAAATGAGGACATAGAAAAAGCGAAGACGGAAACAACGCCGGTGGTGGTTCCGGTGCTTCCGCCGCCTGTCATCTATCGTCCCCCGTCGTTCACCATGTTCCAGCCCCAAGTCGTCATTCCATACAGTTGGCAGTTTTGTGCAAGGACCTACAGACGGCCACCTACTAGATGGCGCCAAAGGTATTAGGAAAACCGGCATAACTCTTTTATTCTCCGTTTTACATGAGCGTGCCCGGGCTCAAAAAATAGCTTGGAATCCGGGGAATAAGCTGGTGTAACTCTCATGTCCCGAAGATGTCACCAGCGGTTACACGGAGGCGCTGAAGTTTGAGCAAAAACGTATTTCGGGCTCTAGCATCTGAGGATCGAAGGATTTTCAAAAACCGTAAAAGTAGAAAAAATCTCCGTTCCGAGACGCATATGCTCAGTCAAAAAAATGTCGAAAATCCTGTCAACGCCGGGCGTAGGCCCAGATTGTTAAAAACGTGCAAAGTGGCCGAGTGGTTTCCTGAAATTACGGCCAGAACGACCAGGGTTCGATCCCCACAGGTGAGAAAACGGTGACAAACCCTTTTTTCTTTTTTTTGCTTTTGGTCCTACGTATTTCTGGGGGTCTGTTTTGCTATCTAGCAAATATTCTGTTCAAAAATTCCATCATTTCATTGAGTAATCCTCGAATGAAGTTTTCGCTATGAAAAAATCAGCCAGAAACGAAGGTCAACATCGATTTAACCCAATTCCTTGTTCAAATCGTCTTGACATCGAAATTATTAGTGGATTTGTGCTGGTAGAGCCGTTTTCTAGCTTCAAAAGTCTACTCATTACTTTAAAAATGAAAATTTTTTGTTGAGGGTGAGGGTTAGAGATGCCAAAATACACGTCTCTCCAGTAAAAAGTCGTCGTACTACAGCCATCAGCTTTCACTAGACCTCACAAAGCTAACAGTAACTGAATTTTTCGATTCCAAAAGCGCAAAAAGTGATTTTTTCGATTTACCCTATATTTTTTCATAGCAAAATCCTCAAAATACCGATTATGCGTTGAAGCGGTGAGAGTTTTGTCCAGAACGTTCAGAATATGACATAATATGGCCGTAGAAATACGTAGGACCAAAAGCAAAAAAAAGAAAAAAGGGTTTGTCACCGTTTTCTCACCTGTGGGGATCGAACCCTGGTCGTTCTGGCCGTAATTTCAGAAAACCACTCGGCCACTTTGCACGTTTTTAACAATCTGGGCCTACGCCCGGCGTTGACAGGATTTTCGACATTTTTTTGACTGAGCATATGCGTCTCGGAACGGAGATTTTTTCTACTTTTACGGTTTTTGAAAATCCTTCGATCCTCAGATGCTAGAGCCCGAAATACGTTTCTGCTCAAACTTCAGCGCCTCCGTGTAACCGCTGGTGACATCTTCGGGACATGAGAGTTACACCAGCTTATTCCCCGGATTCCAAGCTATTTTTTGAGCCCGGGCACGCTCATGTAGAACGGAGAATAAAAGAGTTATGCCGGTTTTCCTAATACCTTTGGCGCCATCTAGTAAATATCCTTCCCTGCCAGTTGTCAACCAGGGGTCACCCCTGGTTTCGAATTTTCTCGGATTCAAACCGGTACATCACCGAAAAAAGTCGCATTTAAACTGGGACAAAGTCACATAGGGACAGGTTCAAACCGGCCACCACCGAATTTGGTCAGTTTCGCAATCGTGACAGATTCAAACCAGCCCTTTTCAAACCGAGACGAATTCAACCATACCCTTTTCAAACCAGGACGGATTCAAATCGGATGTATTCAAACCCGATTGGAATCAAAGGGGGATGGAATCGCAGCGTACAAGTTCAATTCGTACAGATTCAAACTCAGCACGAGTTCGAATTATACACAATCAAACCCAGGACAGTGTCGAATTATACGGACTCAAACAGGGACGGTTTCGAACTTTTTTTCTTGCAAAAGTGCGTCAAAGCAAAAACATCTCGTCAAAAAAAATGTCGCGATTGTTTTTGATAGTAGAACTTGCTTTTTTCTTCGTATTTTCTTCTTATTTTTTTGTTGTTTCTGCTGTATTTCTCTCATATTTTTTTGTTGCAAAATAATATATAGACGTTATAGAGTGTTTTCAAAAAAGATCCTGTCGAAATTCAAGCAATATTGACCTAGAAACTTCGAAATTAGTATATCAAAAATGGTAAAATCAGATTTTAATGATTTCTATTTGTTTCTTTGCTATTTCTTGCTGCTAATAATTTATTTCAGATTGTTTAATGTTCTTCGGACATCAGGAATGGTAGAATTTCTGTAGAATACGTATAATCAGTCTAAATTGTAGCTATCGATATTATGCTTTCATATGCATATGATTTTTTGTTTTTTCTTTTTATTTAGGGACGTTCTTCAATATATTAGATAAGAAGCACTTCTTCAGGAGTGAGTTTACCTAATATGGCAGGAAAAAATTTAATTAGATCGATTATATGAAGATCAGGGATTTTTTCCACTCTATTTAATGCAGTTTCTTCGCTCAACTTCTTCTGTGTATCTCTTCGAAGTGTCCTGCCGTGCATTCTAATCTTTCTATACTTCGAAATCTAGCAAAAATCCATAAGAATGAAGTAAAATTGATAAAAACGATTGAAAACGGAAAAATTCTACGACATTTTTTTTGACGAGATGTTTTTGCTTTGACGCACTTTTGCAAGAAAAAAAGTTCGAAACCGTCCCTGTTTGAGTCCGTATAATTCGACACTGTCCTGGGTTTGATTGTGTATAATTCGAACTCGTGCTGAGTTTGAATCTGTACGAATTCAAACCTATACCTTTTCGATTCCGTCGAATGCAAAAATGTTCCTTTTCGATTCTGTCTAATGCAAACTAGTCCTTTTTCGAGTTCATCACAGTTTGACCCAGTCCGGCTGTGATACTGGCCGGTTTGAACCTGTCAGAGTGCAACTTTTTTCGGTGATGTACCGGTTTGAATCCGAGAAAATTCGAAACCAGGGGTGACCCGTCAACCAGCCCGTCGGCAGCCGTCCGACTAACACGACAAAGTAATATCAATCTATCAGTTTTACGCAGTTTTTATTTCAGAGAGGTCCTGCAGATGTCAAAGAAAGTAGATCCGCCGACGGATCCAAGGGAAATAAAAAGGATTAACGTCCTTGCAAATCGGTTTTTAACTCCGAAATGCCCTTACGATCCAGAGGAATTGGGTAAGTCAATCGAGACGCCTGATATACGTGAGACTTCAGCTCGAAGATGCCAATGGGTCAAGGAGACATCGATAGAAAATGTGCCTGCATCCTCAGAGCCGTGTCTTCCGAGACCAGGTGACCTCCTGATTCCTCCCCCACCATTGCGCCCAACTTGAACTGACGGGAAATTAACTTATTTGTATATTTGGGATATTTTCAAGCCTGAGAATCATAGATTAGTTTGTAATCATTTTAATTTTTGAAAAAATTACGTATTAATAGAAAATAAAAGATTTATACCTGTTCATTTAATAAAAAAACATATCCAGAAGAGTCTTCCAGGAACAAGTTTATTTTTTCATGTTTTGGTTGCTTCATTCTTTTCTTGAAAAAATGAAAATGAACGCCGCGAATTATGAAAGCGAACCCAACCTCCAGATTATTTTCGAAAAGAAGGTTTGCTCTGCGTCTCCTCCCTATAGAGCCGAAACGCCCGCACCCGTAAATTGTCGGCAGCAGCCGCTCAGGACACGCCGGCTGATCACTGGCGCGATAGCTTTGCGCAGAGGCGATAACGTGACCCGTGAAGCTTTGCTGAGGTGCGTTTATTGCTGGTTGAAAACTTTTCCCAATTGCCCGCGATACCCCCTGAAACATGGGTGGTATACGCAATTTTTGGAAGCCCCACGGGGGCAACAAAGACCCTTCAGCCCAGGGAGAAAACTAAAACTCGTCTCATATTGTGGAGGAGATTACAATCACAACTCCTACTTCAACCTCCGCGTATTCGAAGAAAATACAGAAAACACAAATTTTTAACAATGAACGTTTATTTTTATGATGAATGCACAATCAAATTATGGCATTTCCATTACTAACAAACTCTACGAAAAGTATAAAAAAAGGTACAACCGGTTATTAAGCACTTAATTATGAGGAGAAAGGGCGATGTATTAATAATCGTCACCGCGAGAAACAACTTCCTTGCATGTTGGGCGCATCAAAATTGTGTGCTCCCATTGAGCAGTGTAGCAACCTTTTTGATCGCAAAGTGGAGGATAGGGATCCACGATTCCCTAGAATAAAAATCAGTTAATGTTAAAATAAAACAAACCTTGTCGCAGAGATCTTTAAGAGCCATGAGATATTTTGTTTCTCCAAGACGATCAATCCAGCGCCGACAAAAGGCTAAGGTAGAGAAGTTCTTGTCAATTAGACTCAATAGATTTTTGGAACGCGGAAGGCTAAAAGTACAAAATTATACGTCATAATATAACCAAACCGAAGGGGAATATGCTCTTCATGAAGATCATAATTTTTCATATAGTGAGAACATTCCATATCATCGTGAACATAACCTTTGCCTGTTGAACCGAAAGTCTCGATAGCATACACTTCATTTTCTTCCATTTTAGTTTGTTCTCCTCCTTTGACAATTGGAACAGTCTTCCCAGCGTGAATTCTGACATTTCAATAATTAAAGAAACAATTAGACAACCTGTAGGGTCCAATAGAATGTCCATTGAGATTTCTAATAGGGCGAACGGTATACGTCTTTCCATTAATCTCGACTTCATGTGATGTCATTACTTCCTCAATAGTTTCTCCAACATCGCAGAGACGAACATCTATTCCAGATTCTTTAATACCGGCATTCGTAGCTTCTTTGACAGCATTAACGAGATTATCATAGACAGGGTCGAAATGGATGGTAAAAGCGCTGTCAATGAGGCGTCCACGTACATGAACACCATAGTCAATCTAAATAAATTTTAGAAAATAATAAATTGAAAGTTAAAACCTTGCAAACATCGCCGTATTTCAGAACAGTAGTATCTCCAGCATTAGGGGTGTAATGAGCAGCACAGTGGTTCAAAGAACAGCCAGTAGGAAAAGCTAAACCAGCTTCAAGTCCTGATTCATTGATAAGACGGCGTGAGCAGGATTCCAGTCTTTCGCTGCAATGGCTAAAGTTTGTAAACCTTCTATTCATACCAGATTTCAATCATAGTCATACCAGGCTTAATCCAGGATCTAACATAACTACGAACTTGACGATGCCCTTCTGCTGCACGTCGATAGTCCTGAAAAATTAAATAATGGCAATTTATTAGTGGAAAATTACTCGATACATTTCCTCATAGCCAGCGTTTAAGGCCTTTTTCTCTTCGTTACTTTCACGATCTGAGGCTATTCTCTCGTCTTTGCCTAAAGAATGGCATTGAGAACAGGACAATGATTCACAAGCAAGAAATTAAAAAGTAACTGACCAGGAATATAATATGACTCAATTTGACCTAGAGGAAAGTCGCTATTCTTGAATTTTTCCTGACGATCTACGGGTATCATCGCAGCTATTTCTGCTTTCCAGTCAACAACGGGAGCTTCAGCGGCAGGTTCTTCCATAGTTCCATTCTCCTTTCCTTTCTTTGCTGCTTTTCCTTTCTTACTTTCAGCTTTTGCGGCTTGAGCCTTGTCAGCAGTATCAAGTTCAGCCAGAATAGCATCGAGATCCTCATCTAAAAATATCTGGTCGTTCAATTAAAATTATTAATTACCAGCTGCTGCGTTTTTCGCGCCTTTCTTTCCACTTGCTTTCTTTTGCGAAGGCATCTACAAAATAATATTACAGTATTACCTGGAAGCTAATTGCAAATGAAAAACAATGGGAAAGATAACCCAAAATTCAATACATTAAATACAAACCATCAAATAGAAAATTTAGTTAACCTGTACAAATGACCTGAATAATAAAACCGGTATATAAAAGAAGATCACAAAATCACCAGTATACAAATTATGAATTACAATAAGCATTCATAAGGGTAAAATACCTTTCATATATTATCGCAAATGGATGTTCGTTAACATTATCAGGAAAATTTTCCCTGTTCTCTATTTTAACACTATTCCTTACTCCTGTATTTGGAGAGTGGAATTCCGACTGGCTGGGAGGCGTCAGCGTACTATTTTTTATTTCTTCGGATCTGTCGAATTTGTTTCCATTCTCTTCGACTTCATCCATATCTTCTTGCCCCTGTAAAATATAATAATATCTCATAAAATTATATACCGTAACATAATCATCGCCACTGCTTTCCTCTTTGCAGTTGATATCGTGCGGCTCCTCCTTTACACCATTTTTCACATTTGAGATTTTCTCCGCCTCAAAATCGAAATTATTCTCTGCGTTACCAGAGTCAATTTTTAGCTTCTCCAATAAATTGTCTATGTTACCTCTAAAAGCTTCATATATGATAATGAAATAGCTGTACTTACATCAATTCCGTATTGATAGGTATATCTGTTTTAAATCCAGCTGATATTTGAATGTCTTTTACAAAATTAGCTTCAAAATTTTTGACATAATCAGAGTAAAAGCAAACTCGTTCTCTCCATATTTCCGGGCTATCACGAATTGGGATCTACATGGTGATAATAGAACTATTACTTCTTTAAAAAAATGAAACTTACCACTGGTCCTTTCTCTTCCTTATTAGATGCTTGAAATTCCTCAAATTCCTTCAGCACTTGTTCATTGAACTGTTCCCATGAGTCGGCTTCAAGGGTTAGTCTTCTCAAAGAACGAGACGATGAGTAATATTGTGAGTTTTTAATGGCTGCTTCTCGCTCTCTCATAACCTGCAATTACAATAAATTATACATACATAAATAATTTTACTTTAATCCGTTCCAATTTTTCTTTTTCCCGCTGTCTTTTAATTTGCTCGCTAACAGAGCACCTCATTGTAGAATCCAAAACAAAAGGATCTTCAGTCGTATCCCAATTTTCCTTGACATATTGGAGCCATTTCTAAACAACCTACTATAAATTTCGAGAAAAGCTTACATGCTTCGGCCATGACTGCTGAATCTTTATCATATACTCCTTGTCATATGAATACTGTGGTGTTCGCAAAGGTATATTTCCCCTATTTTGGTTCCTTGCAATGTTTTCATCGTTCCCATTTTCTACATTCGTAGTTGCAGAAGTGCTTTCACTGGCTTGCAACAAGTCAGCAGCGCTTTTAGTTTCCAATGATTCCGAATCTATCAGTGGTTTTGTAGGCAAAAAAGATTCAAGCAAATCATCCAAGCTATAACATAAGTTTCTAACCCAATTACAAAATACTCACCTTTTTTGTTTCTGATTTTCTGGTAGCACAAATGGGTCTTCGTCAAAGTTGAACTTTTGCTTCGCATATTGCAGCCAAATAGCATTGGAATACGAATCTTTGACTGCCATCAGTTCACCTCTCAGATAGAATTTCTTCTTCGCCTTTTCTCGAGAGGGAACAAATCTAAAGAAAATGTATGTGGATTGAAAACACGGAATTTACTTGAATTTCTTTTCTTCAGGCTTTTTCTCCTCGTGCATAGGCAGAGCAGACTTTTCAGCCCGGATTCGAGCGGCAAGATCTTCTACCTCCGTTGAAAAATTTGGTTTATTTACCTAGTTATTTTTAAAGGGATCATCACTTAAATTACTTTTAAACTATTAATTCTTTGAGCAAAATCTTCGGTTATTGAGGGCAAACTTTCTTTTAACGCCATTATTTCTTGACGATCATAACTAAAAGCAGATATTATATTCTGATATTACAGCTAGATAACCTTCGTCCTTTTGATGTGTCGCTAGGAACAGCTTCTTCAAATATTTTCACAGGTCTAATTGGAAGCAGCTTTTTTGCAGGCGTCACTTTGGCGATAGGCCGTTGCACATCTTTTTTAATAGCCTGATAATGAAAGGTACAATATTAAAATAAAAAGTAACCAGAAAGTCTATACATGTCGCATGATGCTCTGCACTTGCAGTTAGATCTTGAGGAATACGTTTAACATCAAGTAATTTTGCTTTTATTCCACCATTATTAACATTTGCTGAGAATGTTGCTACCGCTCTTCCATCCTCCAGCAATGTAACAGCAGCTCCCTGGCCACCGAATCTGGCAGCTCTTCCAATTCGATGAAAATATGTTTCGGCATCAACCGGTGATCCTATATTAACAACCAAATTTACATTAGAAGCATCCACTCCTCTAGCCGTCTAAATTTCTGGATTAAAAAAATGACAAAAACTTCAAACCAAATCTGTAGATACCAAAATTTTTAGATTGTTGCTTTTCAGGCGTTCTATAACTTTTTCACGTTCGGATTGCTGCATCTGCGATGAGATATAAGCAGCATCGAAGCCAGCTTGTGTTAATCGCGTACAAACTGGGTCGCATCTAAAATCTTCAAATAAACGATTACATATGCAACTAACTCATTATAGGTGTTGACAAATACAAGAGCCTGAGTATAAGATATACTGTTCAACATATTTACAATTATATCTAGAGCTGAACTGTTGAAGACTATGCTGACATATTGCTTGATACCAACCAGCTGAACGTCTTCTGTAATAAAATAGGAATTATATTTTCACTGCTCGCACACCTGCATTCAATCGGACTAAAGTTGGATCCTTCATAAAGTTTTCCAACATTTCATCCAATCCTCGAGGATAAGTAGCAGAGAATACTGCAACCTGTCGGTTAGGAGGAAGACAAGAAAATATGTAACTGCAAAATAATTACATTCACCGCAACAGCTAGAAGTTTACTTGACATCCTTCTGAAAGTCTGCGTCCATTAATTTGTCGGCTTCATCGAGAACAAACAGTTCTGTATGACCAAGGTTCATAAAACCTTCTTGAAGCAATTGGCATATTCGTCCAGTAGTACCGACTGCAATATGCGTACCTTTAGCTAAGCTTTGTTTATCCAAACTTAGTGGCGTTCCACCAACAAAAACGCTAAATAACGACATTTAATTATAAAACCGAAATACCTGGTTCTACAACCAACTGGCTGCAATTTCTTGATTGTATCCTTAATTTGAATTGCTATTTCACGGGTAGGTGCCACAAGTAAACGCTGAATGGCTGGAAGTCTCGTGTTGAGATTCTCAACAGCCATAACTGAGAAAACTAATGTCTTTCCAGTGCCCGATTTGGCTTGTACAAGTAGATCTACAAATAAATTATCGGTAAAGAATCTCAAAAATATACCAAGTCCACTTAAAGCTGCAGGAATTGCTTTTTCTTGTACAGGCGAAGGATACTTGAAGCCGCAGTGTGTCATCTTTTTGATCACAACGGGCGAGATCATCAACGACTGAAAGGAGATAGTCGAACGCACATCTTCTGTGCGTGAGCTGTTGCCCAGCTCAATGATCTCATTAAACTTCATGGCTTCCTACATTTTTACAAATTATTCAAATAAACATAAAGGCTAACCAAACAATGGAAGCGCACCTAGTATTTCGATGGAACAACGTAGCTGGATTTTTTTGGGACAGTAAGGGTTTGGCCGTCATAGGGTTTGACCGTTTTAGAATGTCCGCGTTACGAATTGACCGTCAAGCGTTTGACCGTCAAGCGTTTAGCCGTCCAGAGTTTGACCGTCAAGCGTTTGACCGTCAAGCATTTTGCCGCGCAGGGTTTGGCCGTGTTAGGTTTTGGCCGTATTTTTCTGCAATCTCGCATTTTTTGGTTGACGACAAATTGTTCGCTATTTCAAATGACGTCCCAGGCTTATTTTATCCTCCTTTTCTCGATTTTAACTTTTAGTTTTTCTATTTCCCCAGTGATAATATATGAAAAAGCAATAGAAAATTAGAAGAAACTTTATTGAACATATATCTAAGACGAAATACTACGAAAATACATAACAAACATAGAAAATTCATATCTATTGAAATAATATTGAAGATACTTGTTAAAATTGAGATCTTCTTGTTGCAGCCTGAATATATTAAAAACCTTGTTAAAATAATATACAAAAACCTGTTTACAACGATGCGATAATATCAGCTAATACATCAACATCCGCTAACGTTATTGCATTATTTGATGACAAACGCGATTTTAATACCGTTTTGATTCTGGTATTCTTCAGCAAATTTCTACTCTTCTGCTGCTCTTGTATCTGCAAAAATGCAAATAAAAAACCAAGTATAATTTTCGAACCTTAGGATCTACTGTTGATGACCTGAAGAGATCGGAGATGGAGGCGGTGTCTTTCTCAATAGCGACCAATTTCTTTATTAGAATACTCATTTTTGCGCTTTGTTTTCCACCGGCGACGTAAAGGATACTCTGTAAATAAAAATAATATTTAATAATAACTAACTCAAAGATGTTTATGAAAAGCTTCAATATGGTTCGATCTGATAAATTCGCTGCTGTATGGAACAAAGTGAACCTAAAAGTAACAAAATAGTTGTAACATACCTATTCTGCGATTTGTGGTAGCATCGTTTCGTGATCTTACTTGTCTAAATATTTCTGAAGGAGCTAGCTGTGTAGTAGCAGGAGTTTCACCAATCCAAAATCGCTCAATTTCTATCTAAAAGAATGATGTTTGCAAAATAAGACTTACCTTATTCTTTGAATCATCAACTTCGTGATTATGTTCAGCTTTTATTATTACAATATTGCCACTTACTTTGACTGAACCAGGGCAAGTATCATATGATCTGTTCCTAAACTAATAAAGTAATAAATATTAAAACAACTAACCTGTATCAGCAATTATATCGCCTTGAGTTATCTTTGTTAATTGCTTTTCAGGCGCATTAAATGCCCATTAATTATTTCAGGCTTCATATTATTTTCAAAATGATAAGCGAATGGCCGAAACAACCAAAAAATCAAAAAGAAACAAAAGATCAAAAAGAAACAAAAGATTTACAACAAATGAGAAAAAAAAGTCAGGCGTGAACCAAAAAATGCAAGATTGCAGAAAAATACGGCCAAAACCTAACACGGCCAAACCCTGCGCGGCAAAATGCTTGACGGCTCAATGCTGAGCGGCAAAAAGCTTGACGGCTAAACTCTTGACGGCCGAACGGTATACGGCGAAGCTATATGACGGACAACCTCTTGACGGCCAATTACTAACGCGGATAAGTAAAATCCGGCCAGACCCTTACTGTCCCATTTTTTTTCACTGAAAATGAGAAAATTTGACAAAAAATTCTGAAATAAGAGAGACACAGCAAATTTTTTTTTGTATTATTTGTTAGCTAACACTTGTAAGAACTTTCAGGTTTTATGTATTTTGACAAAAAAAATCTTTGTCTTGAAAAAAAAAAGTAGAAAAAAAATGCATTGTTTCGAAGGAAAACACTTGTGAACCTAAAGGTCGCAGTACGGTAATCCAAAATTGGCGCGTCACTACTGCGCCAGATTTTTGAATTCTCCTCATTGATCAATTTCAGTCTACACCTCGTTTGCATTGTTTTCTTAGTGAGTTCTTGTAGAGTTGCGAACGGTGACATATGGAAAAATCATTTGCAACATTAGACACAGAAGCCGGCAGCAGTGCAAATGATTGCTTGAACAGTACAGCTCTCAATGAAGACGGAATTCTTTTTGTTCCACCAAAAACTCCTCAACGTGGTTAGTTCTTTTATTATAAAGTTATTCAATATATACTGTGCTAATAACTATAGCTGAATAATATCGGATTTATTATAGATGACGTCAAAATTTCTCCCATTCCACGAGAGAGCGGGCAGAGTGCTTTCCATAAAAGAATGGCTCAATTTAAAAGTAGAGGAGAAAGCCCACTAAGCAAACCAAAATCTCGGAGCAATTCATTATTAGAAGCATCACGGAATTCTGTGAGTATTGCAGGAATTTCGGTGCATATTCTGTTATATAGAATGATTCTGAATCCGGATACAATTCGCATGCTCATGAAACTGCCAGTGACGCACCGCTTGAAAGTTCCTCAAAAGAAAGCTATCATTACAAAACACCGAAAAGGTTTGCATTTATAAATAGCTTTGTAATATTTGTGTTTAGACAGAATCAGTCTTATCTAAAAAATCCCTTCGAAACTCGGCTGCTTGAAAACATTCATACATCTACGCTAAGTCCAAACCTCATGGAAATTTACCCAAGTCCAAAGGTTCTTAATAAAAATTTTTTTAAGATCACTTATTTTAGGACAAGCCTTGGTCTATTGATCATATGTCCATCCTTTGCCCAGCTAACATTACTGATGAAGATATCCGCATGAGCCGGTCAGTAATGTAAGTATTTGCGATTTTTTACTTTATCTTTTATTTCTCTAGAGATCCAGAATTTGAAGAAAAAGTTCATCAACAATTAGAGATTTACTGGGAAAGTGGAGTTGGATATGTTCCTTCACCTGATGGGCCGCGTCCTGTTATTTTTGAAAGCCCAGCCGCTATGTCCATCTACTCTTCAACAACTTCAATTCGCAAAGATTCTCCAGCCGCTCGTCCACTTGCTGCTCGTCGGAGGACAATTACGCTACGTAATTCCAAATCTCAAACTGATTTGACTATTCCTCCATCAGCTGATTTGGATTTAGCAAAAATTCTAGGTAATGGCAAATTTTTTATTGAATTATTTTTTGTTTAGGCGAACAATTTATGTTACAGGAAGATAATCCTGAATCCCCAGAAGATGAGTTTAATGTTTCTTTAAATTCTTCACTACCTCGGAGGCTATTCAACGATACTTCATTTATGGATGAGTCTTTTATAAAAGAAGCGGTAAATAATTTTTGTAATAGGTTATTATTACGGATTTCAGGATGAAAGTGGAAGTAACATACGTGAGGATTTAGGCAACAGTGTAGTTATGCAAAGCGCTGATGAATCGCTAGTAAAATCGTCTACCTTAGGATTTCCATTGGATTTCTCTCCCATTCGTGGCGATTAACATTTACATTACTAATTACGGTGTGTGTACCGGCAATATGCTTTACATTTCAGCTAGGTCCTTTGTGCTCAATTTACCAGTCTGTACAGTCTACTTATGGGTACTCAATTTTTGTGAATCTCTTTCCGTAGCCATATCATGGTAACAGGTCTATCGGGTTTTTTTGCAGACCTGCTTTTTGTAAAAGTTTTTTGCTTATTTATTAAGTTTGAATATAAAGTGTAACTGTCTGCTAATATCGTTTTCTATTTTGCGAATACGTTGAAATATTTTTCCGCACTAGCATTCTCTTTCTAATCGTATATTTTAGAATGAAACTTATGACTCATAACTTCCTTTCTTCAAAATTTCTCAAGGTTTGTTATTTTTTTTTGTTTTTTTATTACGTTACACTTAGAATGTCACTTCTGGCTATCCACTCAAATTAAATTGTACAGCAAAGGAAGTAAAAGAATGCGAGTTCGATAATGAATTGCTCTGTGCAACTCTCAAAAAGGTATATTCTATGCAAAAAATGTTTTCATATTTAGATTGACTATGGTGTTCTTCGAGGTGCAGCAATAGATATTGGAGAAGGGGATAAACTTCCCGAAGCATTACCAGGAAGCGACTGGCAAAAACTTCCCCAAGAATTGAAGGATGAGGTAAGCATTATTTTTTAAATATTTGCTGCTTGTTTTTCAGTTACATCGAATCATTTTCTGCGTTGATATTATTGATGGTGATCTCGAATGTCCTGAGACTGGGCGAAAGTTTCCCATAAAGGTTTGAAATGTGCAAGTCTCTATTTTATTTTTCAGGATGGTATACCCAACATGCTCTGTAGCGAAACCGAGCTGTAATGATTTTTCATCGTTTTTTTCTGTTGAACATTTCTTCGTGAATTTGCATATTTCTATTTTGAATGTTGTTGTGGTTGTCCGAGTCTATAAAACCTGATATCCGGTATTTTCACCTTCATTTTCTACAGCAATGGGTTACAACAAGGGAACGTCGAATAGATCACATGTTTATTCCTTTCGAAGGAAGATAATGTGAAAATATAGAAACATGCACGTGTGTGGGTTTTCGACATAAAATGCTATTTTTAACTTGTTTGTTTGTAAAAATAATTAGCCAAGCAGGGGCAAGGCAGTTTACATCGTACACAAATCCCTTCAACATGATGACACTTCTCGATATGTAGAAATCGTGATGAATGTAGAAAGAAATAAACAAAGTCAGCTAAAATATCAATTTACTTGGAAAAAGGAAAAAAACCCACTGTATAGCACGCAACAACTGCAGTCGTCAGAGAAAATCCAACGCTGGACCAGAATAAATTTATTTCGGCTTTGGCAGTATGAGCACTATATTTACAGATTTTAGACAATGTTACGGCAGTAGTGACGATTATGACTATCAGGCAAATTATACAAATGATACCCGCCATGAGAACCAAGGGAATCTGGAAAAAAATAGTTGACTGGAAGGGGAAAAGCCTTACATGAGGCCATCCGTCGACGAAAGTTAGACTAAGACGACCCGTTACATTTAGAACAATAATTGGTTTCCAATTCCACACATAAAATGAATAAACGATGGAGGATAACATGGTGAGAATAATAGTCCGAGTCGAGTAGCGTTGCCAGAACTGAAAATAAAAACATTGAGGATTTCTTGGACCACGCAGTAATTAGTTCAATCCAATGATTATGACGAGCAGAATTATTACTTCCTCTTATAAGATCACTTATCCTTGCGTAAATACACAGCTCCCCTCGTGTATAATTTATTTTTGGTTGCTAATTAGGGTCTTCACTCAATTGGAAGGGGAAATGTTGTCATTTTGATAGATAGCGGAGGTGGTAGATTATTTGCCTATTTCTTTACGTAAAAACAAGCAATACGTCCCGAAATGTCGACTATATTTCCATACCTTCGGAGCTGAAAAAGGCGACAAGACAACTGTCATCCGATTGATGGATAGAACAATAATTGTGAAGGTTTGTACGGTTAAGGGAATAAAATATCCAATGAGAAGCGGCTTCATCAGCCACGAGTCATTGGCATATTCTGGATAGAGAAATCTACAGAAATACTGAAATCTCCATGTTATAAAAACGAGAAAGCCTCACTGGATGTCCAACAATCCGCTGGGTGATGTAAATGGATATCCACAGGATAATATTCTGAATTTTGGATCATCCAGAAGATGGAAAAAACTTACAGAAATTGATAAAAGTATAAATTGATAGAAGAAAGGATGCTGAAAAGCAGATTTCCTGAGAATAAGTTGGATGTGATAGAAATATAAAGAGATCGAGACTATACCCAGGAGACCACTGAATATCGTCTCTAGATCTTCGTAAATTGTACTAGTCAAGGCACAGCTCATCTGGTAGAAATATAGAACCGCCTTCAAGAAGAGGTAAGAATCAAATTGACCAAGGAGGATGTGCTAATGACATTTCAAAAGTAGCCGGTCAGGCAGAAAAGTGTATTCGTCTCGGGTGCGTGGACAACGTCATCGGTTGTATAGAAGAGATCTTAAGGATCAGTGATCACTGGAAACTTTCTTCTTTTCCCAACGTTTAACCATTTCTCAAGCCATAAAACTAACATTTATACCCAACACCCTACACCCAGTACAATAAGCTCGTTTTTTTGGGAATGTAAGCTCGATTAATTGACGAGAAAGCTTCTGGTCGACATAGTCGTGGCAAATTATCCGTAGATGCCGTAGATCTGGAATTGTCAGCAATTGTCAGTCGACATGACGCAACTCACGGGCTCGGTCTCGGCGGCTCTCTTGGCGCGGTTGTTGTCAGCAGCAGTGTCGATACCATAGATACCGTAGATCTAAATGATCCATTAGTTCTCCGGCCGTAATGTCGCTTACAGGCTCTTCCTCGGCAGCTCTCTTGGCACGATGGTTGTCAGCAGCAGTGTCGATGCCGTAGATTCCGTAGATCTGAATCACAGATTATCTTTCCAGCTGTAAACTCGCTTACAGGCTCTTCCTCGGCAGCTCTCTTGGCACGATGATTGTCAGCAGCGGTGTCGATGCCATAGATTCCATAGATCTAAATGATCCATTAGTTCTACGGCCGTAGTTGTCACTTACAGGCTCTTCCTCAGCGGCTCTCTTTGCACGGTTATTCTCAGCTACGGTGTCGATGCCGTAGATGCCGTAAATCTGAATCCCAGAGTATCATTTCAGTCGTATTGTCGCTTACAGGCTCGTCATCAGCGGCTCTCTTGGCGCGATGATTGTCAGCAGCAGTGTCAATGCCGTAGATTCCGTAGATCTGAATCACAGATCATCTTTCCAGCTGTAAACTCGCTTACAGGCTCATCGTCGGCAGCTCTCTTGGCACGGTTGTTCTCAGCAGCGGTGTCGATGCCGTAGATGCCGTAGATCTGAATGACGTATTAGTTATCCGGCCGTATTGTCGCTTACAGGCTCATCCTCAGCGTCTCTCTTGGCACGGTCAGCAGTGTTGATGGCTGCCTAAAGTCGAGTGGATTTCCACTTCTGTCGAGACAACTCACTCCAAAGGCAACGGCGACGCAGCAGGAGAAGACGATGTACCGCATGTTGTAGACGATGATGTCTCCAGCTCCAGAGGGCGGCCTTTTATACCGACTGTATTACACCCCGTTACCGTATCTACTCCCCCGAGAATCGGCATTTTTCGGGGAACTTTTTCTCCTGGTGAAAACGAGAAGATCAAATGGCGATAGGAAGAGGAACTCTTTGGACAGAAGCCCAAGCTTATGGTAGCGAGGTAGGAGAGGACAAACTCTTGCGACTGGGTCGAGATCCTCGTTGTATAAAGAAGAGATGCCGTGGAAATGAAAAGATCCTGCACATTCAGGCTTTCTATTTTCTATTTTGTCTATAGCCATAGAAATCCTACCGACTCACGGGTAACAAGAAAGTCATTTCAATATTCCCTGAAATCCACCACTTGACCACCTCTGAATATTCCTTTGCAACCCGGTCATAATTATCATATTCCTAAGTTCACTTAAATCCAAGCCAGAAATGCACAACTTCCTGATCTCCATCCCTTCCTCCAGTCTTGCCACGGCGTCGTGGTCTTTAGCCGAGAACCCGTTCCCCGAGAAAAAGACCCCATGATATTCCGTCTGCCCACTTTACTGGGTGGTCTGCGGTAGGTCCGAAAACTTTTTCGACTAGATTCTCACATGGCAGGGACCACAAAACGAGTTGGGACCCGGTGGCCTGCGGTAGGTATTACGGCGAAATGTGATCAGAATTGACGACGACGATCCGTCTTCTTTTTTTTGCTCTTGTTTGAGAAGACGTAGACTTTTCCGTTTTTGGTCGCTTTGGTTTCGTCTTCGTCTGCAAAATGTAAGTTGAAATTCTTTCTAACAATTCTTTCTTTTGTTCTCTTTAGGACTGTTATTTCTGATATTCCGGAAGACATCAAGGAAGCTCTGCTAGCTCAGGTTGGCTCTTTCATTCGTATTCCCCTAGAAGAACACCTCCCAACTTGCGTGGAACATCCTTTAGCTGTAGCTGATCCTCATTTGGGTCGGAGGTTTCCGGGTGATTGATATCATACGTCCACTAGTTTCATATCTCCAGATTAAATTTTATAAGGCTTGAAATTCCCCCATTTTAGCATGACTCGACAGCTGGAGAAATCTTCAGCGAGACTGGCGAAGGCTTCGTGGTAAAGGATTACGTCGAGATAGACGGCGACTCGTAACACTGCTTATTTTCTCATCACATTTTATCATTTTAGGATTACCGCTTACAGAAGGCTCAAGCCGATGAAATTGATGTGGGCTACCATAACAGGAGTCAACTTGGTTCCTCCTTCAACAATCACCAAAGAGGATTTGGAAGTGAAGAATTGGAAAGTGGACAAAACGAGCCTCAGGCCAAGGTACGGAGTGGTGCATGTGGCCAGCGCCTTCTTCACCGAGGTAACTACTCATCTTGGATATCAACATCTCTAGGCTCTTTCCCTCGACACTGAGAACAGGCAAGAAGTCTTGATGATAGGCCTGGGCGGTGGCTTGATCCCCAATTTCCTCGGTACAATCCCCAATGTAAGTGTCCCTGTTTACAGTAATCGCGTCGATCGAAGGTTAAAATATTGTTTTCAGATTTCGACGACATCGGTCGAACTGAACCCTGTCTTCGTGGAAATTGCCAAGAACTTTTTTGGCCACGAAGAGAGAGAAGGTCGAACGACCACCCATGTTGCCGATGGAACCGAATTTCTTCGACAAGCCGCCAAACAAGGTGGGATGGTCTCTGTCTAGACAAAAGGAGAATCTAGAAAAGAAATATAAGTCGATAATTGTGGATGCTTGTTATGAGAGTGACGTCGTCGGAAATGGACAACTGGGGCCAGTCAAGGAATTCCTAGACAAGGAGGTGGTTCAAAATCTGTTTGATTGTCTCGAAGACGATGGTATCCTGTTTTTTAATCTAATCACCAGAATTATAGGGAATATCTCCGTCAACACAATGTCCATCCGAAACCGAGAAGAAAATGAGCGGAAGACACACCAAGCCTACGGGGAGATCTTCCCTTCATGCTACTTCGTTCCTTTATTCGAAGATCAAAATGTTTGCCACCTCCTCGAGGAACGTTCTAATTCCATTGCAGATGCTGATATGCTCCAAAAAGGCCTACTGGACATGGAATGATCAGAGAGATCGCTTTCGCCGGAATCTCCAGACGGCCATCGAAGCCTTCAAATTCGACGGATTGGAACTTCTCTTGAACCATTAGGACATTAAAAATCTGCTTTTGAGTAAGAAATAAAGAGTCATCTGGCATCCCCAACGTTTTGAATTTATCACTCTTTTACCAAACTTTCAACTTTCTGCTCTTTGTTGCCTTCGCGTAGCTGCCAATTTCGTCAAACTTGTTTTCCCTATAATTTTAAGAATTACCCCAAGATTCTTCAGTATTTCAGATAATTATCAGCAACGCGTCATCTCGGGATACAAAGTGTACAAGATGGCTAATATCTATACAACGAATCTGAAAATATTCTGTCTCTGTTTCGGATACCGGGTATTTTTCCATACAGGCGGAAGTTATCGTCGTATTCTCTCTACACAGTCGTATAGTTGTACTTTTGAGTCCTCAAAATAGAGGCAAATCTCAGGAGACGCTCACGAGACAGGCAAAAACCGGCAAAAGAAGAGGCGACGTCGTTAGTACACATCGCCATAATGAGCTCGTAGGGGAGTACGGTAACTGGAAAAAGGCTAATTTGTACCTGGGAAAGATCGGGAAAAATGTACGCAATGATCATTAACCATCAGATACTGTAGCTAATCAGACTTCTATCCATAAGAACGAGTCCTCCGTCCAATTTTAACTTTTAATTGGGATCTTCTGATACCCCAGGCCGTATTTTTTTCCAAAACTCGACTTCTTCAATCGCCTGATTCTCCTAATAAGCAGTCTCCCTGTTATTGCCAAGATGCTCCGGTATAAAAGGGCACGCTACCGTGGCTTGCTCGACTTTCTCTCCCAGCTCCTTCTCCTGTTTTCTATTAAAGGAAATATCTTACAGAGATGATGCGATCTGAGAATATGGAGCAATTCAAGCCTCCGGTTGACGTCGTCAAGAAGGAACTTCAGACCGAAGTGGTCCAACTTCGCAAGGAAGCTGTCATCCAGCGCGAAAAGACATCCACCACTGTCGCTGAGTAAGTTTATTTTTCTCTTTGATATCCCCTCTACAGTATAGTTTTATGATTAGAAGTAAATTTGGATATATTTTCAGTCTGATCAAGTTCTGTGAGGACAACAAGTCCAAGGACCAGCTGATGCACGGCGTCCCCGAGCCGAATAATTGGGAAGAAAGCAAGAAGCCATTCTTCTTCTGCTGCTAAGAAGTTTCGACTTCGTGAAAGTACTAAAAACAACATCCAGACAGTACTAATAAACCCCTTGTTGACAAAAAAGACTGCATTTTTTTGGGAAAGGTGGCACGGGAGCTGTTAGGCTCTCTTCGTTGAAAAAGACCGGTTTGTCGATCGGAAATGGTCATTTTCCCTTCGGATGTCAATCTTCTTGATCGTCTCAAATCTTCCAAATACGTTTTTTTTCATTTGGAAAAAGGAACCATCCGATGTGATCAAAGGAGTCGTCTCGGAAAAAAGCGGGGTTCTACCGCGATTGGCCCAGCTGCCCAATAATGTTCTGCACCAAGCAAATAAATAATTTTCCTTCGTACTTTCACTTGTTTGCTTACTACTTCCATCCCGATCATCTCTTCCTACCGGCTTTCCCCGGTATGAGAGATTCCTGGCAGGAACTTTGGTTAGTTGGGCTACAGTCCGTCATCAACTCGAAAACAACGGCTGCCCCCGCATTTCTGCCTCCTTTTCCCCCATTTTACAAAAACGAGAGCGCTCACATTGGATTAGGTGATCGAAAAGGCCCTCTTGAATTAATTTCAAATGAGAAACTGATCTTATTCTTCCGGCCACAGTGATCCTCCTTATTGTGACCTTCAGATGTCTTCCACTTCCTGGTAAATCTCCTTGCAAGTTGCAACTGCTCGAAAATGGATCCTTCATCAAAAAAGAAAGTGATCCAGTCGGGAGGAATCTTCCGAAAATCGCAGGTCATCCATCTGGATTTCCTAGTTTTTACACCACTTTTTTAGCCGAAGCAACAACAGCAACAGCTGGCAGAGCAAGGTTCTTCCCGCCAAGTGGCCTCCTCTTCGACGGTCGAAGCCTGTAATCTCATTATGAAGTACAGAAATATATAGAGCCCTGTTTATTCTTATCAATTTTTAGAGCCATGTCTTTGACATCGGAGGAAGACGCCGGACCATGTAAGTCAGAAGCAGATGGGAGAAAAAAGAGCTGTCATTTTCAGCTGCTGAAGGAACAATGGAGGCAGCCGATGGTTTCGACGATTATCCGCTGGGAATTGATCTTGGATTGAGGTGAGAGAGTTGACTTCTTGTTGGAAATATTTTAGTGAGAGACAATGTTTGCTGGCTCGACAGCGTCTGATTGAAGAAGTCATCCAAGAACAGAGCCAGTCTTTCGACCAGGTTCGATCTCCTTCTTGTATTGGAAATTTGTTAAAAATTATAGGATGTCCTAGATGAATTGGAAAATCTCCAGAGAATAAATGGAGAGGAGGATGACCGAGAAGAAGAGGGACAACCACAACAGACGAGAGTAGCCAATGCCCTCCATCATGAGGGAATTCCCCTAACACCACGAGCCGAGGCGGTCATCGCCAATTACATGGTCCGAAAATATTCAGGTACTCTTTTTACTTGTCCTATACAAATGTAGCCCTTTCAGAACCAGCCCAGTTGGATAGAATTCTCGAGCGACCGAGCCTGGAAGAGACACGCGCTGTCAATATCCTCCCCGCCAGTAGAAATCTCGAACTTCCTGTAAATAGCCTCGTCGCTTTTGGACGTCGACCTTCGGCTAGCGCCAATTCAAGACCATCTCGTTTGTCTTTTTCTTAATTTTCAAATGTTTTTGAAGGAAAATCGACGAATTCCTCGGAGTGTGGCTCATTGGGATGGCAAGCATCGAAGGCCTCGTTGAAAGAGAGAATCGAACACATGTACTGTAACGACCTGATGGCCGACGTCTACTTCTTCGTCGGCAAGGACGAGCATCGTCAGGTAAGCATTTTCTCATCGAGAGTACAACTTCCGCTGTACTCTGACGATCTCTGGACATTTCAATCCTAATCCTTCAGAGAATCCCTGCTCATAAATTCGTGCTCTCCATCGGCTCAGTTGTCTTTGATGCCATGTTCAACAGCGGATTAACGCCGCAAAATTCAAGAGGTAACAACATCATCTTATAGACACGTCAGAAATTTAGAACCATTGGAGATTGAGCTGCCAGACGTCGAGCCCTCGGCCTTCCAGACACTTCTCAAGTTTCTCTACACCGACAACGTCAAAATTGAACCGGAGAATGTCATGACCACACTCTATACAGGTTGTTTCACTTCAGAAAAAGGAAACAGCCAATTTACAGCCAAGAAATATGCTGTACCTGCAATGGAAAAGGCGTGTGTCGATTTTTTGAAGGAGAGATTGGGAGCTGACAATGCATTCATGCTACTGACGCAGGTGGGTCGTCAATGAAAGCCTTACGAAAAGTTTTAGGCCCGATTGTTCGACGAGCCTCAATTAGAAATGCTTTGCTTGGAATTGATTGACAAAAACACACACGAGGCTTTATTGGGAGACGGTAGGAAACATTTTTTCCCATCTATTCCCTTCTAGGATTTACGGAGATAGATGTAGACACATTGTGCGCTGTTCTGGCCAGGGATACCCTACGCGTCCGAGAGGCCCATCTCTTCCAGGTAAGACTACAAAAAAGAGAGACTCCAGTGTTCGACATTTATTTCTATTTGTATCACGGGCGAGTTATTCGAGTCGAAGAGTACAGCACTTGGCCGATCCGCCGGCTTTGATGAATTCGGACATGTTGACGAAAAACGTCTTGTAGCCGGCTTTCTCCAGCTGCTTGGCCGTGTCCTCACTTCCCTCATGCATTATGACATTCTTGTCGACGACGACCGCATTACAGGCAAAATTGGCGGCGTCCTTCTCGCTCACTTCGATCATCTCCTCCATTTGATTCATAATCTTCTCCTGGGAAGGACGGTCGAAAGCCTTGCGATACCAGATGCCGTGACCCGGCTCCAACGGGCAGAAACACGTATCCAAATGATAAAAACTGAATTGAATTTATGGGAAAAAAAAGAGAAACACGTACCGATTGTCGACGAGTTTGACGGGCTGGACAGAGATGGAATCTTTGTCAGTACTGAGCATCTTCTTGATGTCGTCGAGTGCCTCAGCCTGGCTACGCGGTCCCACACCGGAGAAGAGGACATTGCCCTGTCGACCGGCGAAAAGGGCATCGCCAGTGCCCTCGTGTGTCCAGTTGTCGTGTTTGAAGGTATAGTATCCCTGGCTACGCAGCCATTCCCCGTATAATTTCTGTTCTCCTCGTCGCTGGGGATGTTTGAAATTGGCCAAATAGGCGGCATTTCCTCTGATGATGGCCGCATTGGCAATGAATACCATGTCCGGTAAATGCATGCCTCCGGTGGGTTCCATGACAGTGACATCGGCTCCGGCTGCCTGGATCGCCTTCTTCAGATTCTTCCATTGTCCCATGGCCGCCGTCTGATCCACCGGCACTTTCATACCCATCCACACATTGATACTGTACTCCACCTATACTCATATTAACGAGCCAAAAAAAATAGACGAACCCTGTAGTAAGTAGGCCTACACATGGCAATTCGGGGTACCAATTTGCTCATGTTCAACAGACTGTTAGTAGAGATGACTCTCAAAATGGCCGATAATCTCCCCTTCGACCTGACATGTCCACTTTTCAGGCTGTTATACGTTGGGCTAAAGAAGAATGTCTTCGACGTGGATTCGACGACACGGCCGAGTCACAGCGACAAGTCCTCGGCAATGCTCTCCAACTCATTCGATTCCCTCTGATGACAATTGAGGAATTCGCCCAGACTGCCGGTAAAAGTCCTCTTTCACTCATAATTTCTACCCACTTCCAGCTCAATCCGGTCTCCTTTCCTACAAGGAATGTGTCCAAATATTCCTCTACTATACTGTTAATCCTAAACCGAACACCGGCTTCAATGATAAGTGAGTCAGGATGTTGATATCTTAAAATATTTCCATTTCAGTCCCCGCTGTGCCATGGCTGGAAAAGAGTTGGTCATCTGTCGTTTCCAGAGAAATGAAGCCCGCTGGGGATACACGACGGTTCCAGACAGAATCAAGTAATTTTCTTCGATATATTGAATACAATTCGATATTTTAGATTTATGGTGGATTGTCCGATTTATGTGATTGGTTTCGGATTATATGGAGGAATCACGGGACCACATGAATATGCTGTAACCATTCAAATTTTACATTGTGGCACAGGAAAAGTCATCGCCGAAAATGAGACATCGTTTGTCTGTGACGGATCGTCGAGTACATTTCGAGTACTTTTCG
This sequence comes from Oscheius sp. DF5033, assembly GCA_964036215.1. Classification (NCBI taxonomy): domain Eukaryota; kingdom Metazoa; phylum Nematoda; class Chromadorea; order Rhabditida; family Rhabditidae; genus Oscheius; species Oscheius sp. DF5033. The sequence goes on from CAXIWN010000002.1 coordinate 1,524,067, forward strand.
TTGACCCCGTCGAAATTACACCTTCTGTCACTTATATTGCCAGTGCATTTTTAAAGGTAAATTCGGATAAAAATAGACGGGCAATGTTTTTAGGGAGGAGATTCTTATTATGGAACAAAAGGATTACGTCGAATTGTCCATCAGTCGTCAGCTGGAAATGTGACATTTCAATTCACATACGCGGCTGGAAATAATAATGGAACAAGTGTAGAAGATGGACAAATCCCGGAGATCATTTTCCATACCAAAAATTATAAAACAAAAGAAACGGTTTAGGAGCAAGAAACTAGTCAACCCTGTACATTCTGTAGAAATAAACATTTTTCAAAAAAAAAATAAAACTCTACACTTTATGTAACCGGAATATCACAAGAAAATATTAATATGAGGTAATATCACGAGTGTTTGTTGCTTCGTTTTTTATGCTTTGAGCTTCTTTCACTAATCGTTTGGCGATATCTTTTCCTAGCTTGTTCTATGCGTTGAGTATCTGGAGAATCTGGACTGGATGTCGAGGAACTGCTTGTGGAATTAGACTTCGGGGTGGTTTCCGTGATACTCATTTTCTCTGTACCAGCGATGCTCTGAGTGTCGCCCTGTGCCTCATCTTTGATGTTCGTTTGTTCTTCGTTAATCCCTTCTTCATAATTTGCATTTATTTGTCCAATTTCCATTCCATCATCTTCATCCATTCTGTCATCCATAGGCACTGTATCAGTTAATCCTTCCTCTTCTTCTTCTATGACAGCAACTGTAACACGGTTGCATTCCGGAAATTCTGATATATCCAAAGGTTCTTCTTTTATTTCACGAATATCATCATCCTGTCTCGATTCATCTTGGCTGGTTGCTGCAGTAGCTTCGTTAGTTCCTTCAGATAATGGCTCTTCTTTGATTTCTTCCTTGATTTCGTATAACAGAGGGAGTCCTAATTCTTTCCGAACCTTAACATTTATGTAAAGAACTGATTTAGAAGAAACTACCAGATCTGTTATTTTATGTACTAGATGCTCCTGACTCGTGAACCAATCGATTTTTATCGTTCTCCCAACCTTATTTGATATTGTATTTTGTAACCTAAATAAAAGAATGAAATAAAAAGGAAGTATATGAACTAACTGAGGACGAGTGGCGTATGCTCTTGTTTCATAAATAATCTTCTCTTTTAGATCTTTGTTCATATCCACTACTTTGTTAACATCGGGAAAATAATGTCTAAATATTCTGTCGGAGTGTTTCTTGCCATCTTCCTAAAATATAAATATACATAAAACAGATTTGACTACAACTTACTCGTAAATTATCCAGAAGTCCTTCTTCTTCAAGTTCAGAAACTGCTTTTTTAATCAAATTTCCAAAAGTTCCATCATTTTTTATTTGTTTTCGAACTTTTTCAATAATATCCTTTACTTGAGATTGTTCCGCATGTGTCATATTCTGAAAAAAAAAAGATTTATATATTCCTACTTAAATTAAATGCAGAATAATAGTGTTACTATAATAATACGACCTTCATACTCAATAAAAAGTGGAAAAGACGTTGACTATCTTCTGACAATACCATGGTTTAAAACCTAAACGACGCATAATGCACGGTATTAATCGATTAAATTGAGAAAAAAAACTGCAGCTGAATGCTATACCGTTGTAAAAATATTATTACCTCTAATTTTTCGCTAAAGAATAAGTTTGAACGAAAAAAAAAACAAACCTCTGCTGTCTTTTATATCTGTCCAATTTCTTCTATATAATTAGTGAACATGCAGAACCAATCTTGACTAGTGATCTGAAACAGAAACAATAGGATTAGAAAGTTATCAAAAAGAAAACAATAAGACGGCAAAGGAAAACAGAGCAGAAGAAAACGCGTCAAAAAATTGACTCAAAATTGCAGAAGTAAATTTGGAACAATCGAGCTTCGTGGCGTCTGTGAGAGAGCCCGCTTTTGTCTTTACGCGATCATGGTGAACGCACGTTTACGGCCATACCACGTTGAAAATACGCCATCCCGTCCGATCTGGCAAGTCAAGCAACGTTGGGCCCGGTTAGTACTTGGATCGGAGACGGCTTGGGAATCCCGGGTGTCGTAAACTTTTTCCCTTTCTTTTTTTACTTCCATTGGTTTTTTTCTCATTTTTAGATTTCTAAAATAACCATTGCTTATAAAAATCTTTTTATTTACACCGTATTTTTAACAGGAAACATGCACATTAGGAAAACCATTTTCAGAAAAGAAAGACAACCAATTGCTGACATCTTCCCTTGCGCTCGTCATTGTGATTTTATCCAATCCGACATAGAATCGCATCTTGTGTTCAATCTAAAAACTCTTCTTATTAAATTAATTCGAAGCAAAACAAACCAAGCAAGTGGCCGCTTTGATCAAATCCACCGCAGAAGGAAGGGCGACTGTGATTGTGATGTCATTATCTTCGCTCGTCGTCGTCGGTTTAGCCACCGGTTTGACCGGGACCAGTTTCTTCGTCAAATTTGATGGTCCCGGAAGACGCAAATTGACAATTTTGGTGACTATCGGCCGGTTTTTATCCAGCGGTCGAGGAGTCTGCCAAAGTTGTCGAGGTGTCGCCATGGGCCTCTCCTCCTTCGGTTCTTCCTTGATTTCCCCGGTTATCAATGGTTCGATGGCCCTTTCATCTTGTTTTTTTTGTTCTGCCAATAATTTCTGTGCGTAGCTCGTCGTCGGATCGAAAGTTCCTTGAATTACTGAAACCAGAAGGCGTGTAATTTATGAAGTCGCCCACTTTGTGCCTCGACGATTCTTTTGTCGGCGCTGCTATCCATCCATTTGTTCAAAATGTGATATTCTTCTTTCATGCTGTCATCGAATTTCTCCCATCTGCCAGCATTTTGCATCAGATCTTGTAGATTTCGACTGAAATTCGTTCTATTTTCAGGCAATAGTCGACTGTTACATGTTCAAATGGTCTCCCAATTGGAGTGGCGTCAATTTCAGCAATTTCATTTCTCTTTTGACTGATCGGACCAGAAACGGCGTATCCAGTGGCGGGTAAAATTTGCCATTTTGTATTACTGAAAGGAATCCAACAATAGGAAGGGTCGCTTACCATTTTTGACAGGATCCAAGAAGATAATCTCTTCATCGTCTATCTGCTCCGATTTCACCGGCAGAATGTCATCGCCCGACTGCAGCCATTCATTCAATTTTCGAAAGATTCGTCTTCCAGGCAAATTCAAGTGTTCCCAAGGAATTGGTTGGAGGAGAAGCTGCTGGAAGCGAAGATATTCCCTAAAAAGTGGAAAAATTCAATGGAAGAGAGGACAACCCACATTTGAAGCTGGAAACAGACGGCTTTCGCCGACAGATTTTGTTTTTCGAGGCGCTCTCTGACCTTCGTCCTAATTTCCATAACGTCGAGGGCACTACTCTTTGGCTCGTCTAAAATATGCGTTTAAACTATAAATTAATCCTGCCTTTGGCAAATTTCCACATTTCCGCGCGTTGATTCAACGGCAAATTGAGATATCGATTCAATGTCCTCGCTTGTCTTTTCCCGCTCATATTGAAACTATCGTAGACATTTGGCTGTTTTAGTAGGGCATAGACCCAAGAATACTTTCTAAAAAGGATAAACTCCATTTATAGGCAGACTCACACGCCGGATCCTTTGGCATAATCTGACACCGTCACCTTGTAACATTCGGTTTCCTCTTGCATTTGTTTGACCATTTCTATCGTGTCGACTTCTTCATTGTCATCATAGTCTGCACATTTGGCTATTTATAAAAAAGGGCCACTCCAACCATCGTTTCCTTGTTCGTTCATCATCTCAATCATCCGTTGTTCCTCCGGCAACTGCAACCAATTCCACAATTTACGACATTGTGCCCGGCCGGATTCCTGGAGGATGTCGTATTGTCGAGGGGCACAAATCATCCGAGACATCCACATTTGACCTCTAAATATCAGGAAGATCGACAGAATCCAAAAAAGACTAACATATCCAATTTCCGGGCAATTTTTGATTGTGTCACTTTGTACGTTTTCATGAAATTGTTAATCTCCTGCACCATTCGTTTCGTGTCGACCCATTCCTTTTTTGGAATCATTTCACCACTGGAAGAAACAACTAATCCCTGGAAAAAAAGAGGAAATGAAACAAAAATGAGAACACTTGCCATCGGAGGGCTTGCTCGGGCAGGAATCTTCATTTTGATCTTTTTCAAATCTCCACAGGCTTGTCTTTCGACTAAAAAGGGCCAGTTCGACGACGGTTTACTCATAAAATCACCTTCAAAATTGGGAATAAGCCGTCTTTTATGTTGCATTCGGAGGGGTGCCGGGGTCGACGACGAAGTACTGGCATTGAGGCTGTTCAACAGAAGAAGAGGATCCTTGAGATCGACATGGTCGCCGTCCATTCTTTCCGGGTTTTAAAGGGCGGTGTCACACAGCGGCCGAAAACAAATCGCGGGAAAACTTGCGGCACCCCTAAATCGATAGCACAGCGCGGGAGAAACCAAAACGTCAGGGGCGATGGATGGAGGGTGCGACGTCGAGAAAAAATACCTCGTTGGAAGTGGAACGGTTCGGAAAAATACCCAGTTGGAAACGACAAGGGCGGGAAATGACACGTTTCGGAAATTTCACTTTGGAAATGACACGAGTTGGAAACGCGATAGCGCGGAAAAAAACGGATCGGAAAAGTGACGGAATGGAAATGAAACGCTTTTGAAAATGAACGCTTTTGGAAACGCGACGTTTCGGAAAACGGATGAAAAGGAATCGCGACGTTTCGGAAATACGTAGTCGCCCTCACGCCCTACCACGTACATATTTTTTCAGAAAAAAAAATGAAAAAATAGAGAATCTTTTGATTTCTCACGCTGAATTCATCTTTTCCTATGATAAAATAGCTAAACAAAATATTTACAAGTAGTAGGAAGCAGCAGAAATATTATAGAAGATGGAGTGAGGAATGAAAAAGAAAACAGGAAGAAGCGTAGAATGTTTATGAGCAAGCATTTGACAATATATTTATTTTCGTCTTTTTTTACTGGATGCTCATGATATCTTTCCATTCTATTAGAAGCGAGAAGACTTAAAACCAACAATAAAAATTTCTGCAAGATAAAATTTTATAAAAACAAATAGAAAAAGACCAACCTCTAAACATTTTAATCGTTTTCTTCTTATTCTTTGATAGCAATAGCCTTGTTTTAAACATGAATCGCATCAATATTATTCGTCCACTACGCACAATAGCCTAAATAAAATAAAAAATAACTTACTCTTCAGGTTTGATCAAAATCCATCTATTTTCATTATTTCTTCTGTTCATACGTGATACTGCAGTATTTATATGACCTGCTAACATTATTGAAGAGCAAAAACTATGCTTACAACAAGAGAAATACACACTAGTAATAAGAAACAAAGAGAAAAACAAATGAAAAGCAAAAGAAACAAAATTTTCTGCTGAAAAACGAAACGGTACGTAGTCAACATTTTTATCGCCACGATTTTTCCGAAACGTCGCGTTTCCACCGCTGTTTTTCCGAAACGTCGCGGTTCCGCGATTGCCTTTTCCGAATCGTCCGTTTTCCGCGCTATCGCGTTTCCAACTCGTGTCATTTCCAAAGTGAAATTTCCGAAACGTGTCATTTCCCGCCCTTGTCGTTTCCAACTGGGTATTTTTCCGAACCGTTCCACTTCCAACGAGGTATTTTTTCTCGACGTCGCACCCTCGATGGATGTGGGCGCGACACAACGGAAATAAATAACTGCCCCTACTAACATAAAAGAAAGTCGCGTTGGGACCTGGAGAAGGCAGACCTTTGAGCTCAAACTACGATACGAGAGATGAAAGACAGGACGAAATGACCGGAAAAAAGGGTCATGAGTATACTTGGGCACGAGTCGAGTCAATTCGAGTCAACTCGACTCGAAATGACTCGAAATCCTGACTCGACTCGACTCGAACTCGAAAGTTCGATTTTCTGACTCGACTCGACTCGACTCGACTCGAAGTTTCCAAAATTCGACTCGACTCGACTCGACTCGAACTCGAAAGTTCGATTTCCTGACTCGACTCGACTCGACTCGACTCGAAGTTTCCAAAATTCGACTCGACTCGACTCGACTCGAACTCGACTTTAGATTTCGAGTTGATTTCGAGTCGACTCGAACTCGAAAGTTCGTTTACTCCCCTGGCTTTTAAATAATAAAATTTTGGCCAAATCCCATGCATACCCGCAAAAATTGAAAAATTCTGATCACCTGACTCGACTCGACTCGTTTTCGGTCGACTCGAACTCGATTTCCGAATTTTCGACTCGACTCGACTCGACTCGAACTCGAAAGTTCGATTTTCTGACTCGACTCGACTCGACTCGACTCGAAGTTTCCAAAATTCGACTCGACTCGACTCGACTCGAACTCGATTTCCGAATTTTCGACTCGACTCGACTCGACTCGAACTCGAAAGTTCGATTTTCTGACTCGACTCGACTCGACTCGAAATTTTCAAAATTCGACTCGACTCGACTCGACTCGAACTCGATTTTTTCGACTCGTGCCCAAGTATAGTCATGAGGTTACCGCTAAATTGACAATGAATTTATTGGTGGGATAGGTGTATATACAAATGTACAAATAAATTATTTTGACATTTCGAGCGAGTTTCTGCGTGAATCCACTTTGGGAACATCGATAAGGAGATGGCCGTCTTTCTGTAGTTTTTTGTGCAGTGCAGTGAGATCACAACTTTCAGGCAAGGACCACTTTCGAACAAATTTTCTAAACACAATTCTACTTGGCAATGCAGCCATACTCACTTTTCATGATGTTCTTTTCGATGGCTTCGATGGTGATGACTCTTGTGCTCGCCTTCGACTGTCAACACCTGGCCATCCAAATGGACTTTCACTTCTTCTGGTTTAAACTGGTGGACATCCACGTCTATTTCAAACTTTTCTTCATCATCAACCACCTGAAATTTGGAGTTAGAGAGAGGGTGAAGGGGCGGCTTACTGTAGAGGGGGATTCTTCAGTCGATGACTTCTTCCGTCTCAACAGTGGCAACAAGGAATGTTCCATGTCACGGAAAACATTGTCAAAAGAGAATTGAGAGTAAGGAAACAGTGACATTTTGGAGATAGAAGAGCTGTGTACTGGCTCTGCTCACGGGTGTTATTTAAGGCAACAGAGCACGTGGGGGCAGTAAACAGGGAGCAGAAAATAGCCGGGTCGGCTGCAGACGAACAGTGTTTATGACAGTTTCACGTGGGAGATAAAGACTAGTACGAAAAGAGAAGAAGAGATGTTTATTCCTAAATGTCAAACATCGATAACATTATTTACGGGCAGAAGTGTTCGTCGCTCCTCCTCGACTGAAGGAGCAAACGACGCCCTCGACGGTTTCGGGGCGGTTGTCGGTTCTGCCAATTTGCCTTGTTCCAGAAGCTGAAGAGGAATGGCCGGATGAGAGACACCCACAGGCGGGGCACTGTGTACTGTATTCTGATTACTGACAGATGTCATCGGGAGAGCTGGCTCGTAGTTCAAATTATCTAAATTCTCCTATATTTCGCCTAATTGAATAAACAAACGGATGTCTTCACGAATCTGTCGAATGAGTTCGTCTGCGTCTGCCTCGACCAGAGATTCCTTCGTCAGATGATGGATAATTCCAGCCCCGAATCCGTCACCTAACACGTTGACTGAAGTACGAATACGATCACTGGAAACCATTTATGTGAGGGAACAGCGCACTTACAGAAGCCAATCGACAGTAAGAAGAAGACTGAGATCTTTAGCTGGAAGTCCGACAGTTGTCAGGACAATCACAATTGTATCCAGTCCAGCTGGCACCGAACCGGAGCCAATTGAGGCTACAGTAGTCGTAATACTGAACTGGTTTGTGACTTTTTGTGGATTAAAAACCTGATTGTAAGTAGTTCGAGCCAAGTCAATTTGACATTTTGCAATTGGGCGATGAAGATGACAGCTACACTTTCATATAAGGCTGTGCCATCCTGGAAAACCTCCAGTATACTGTGAATTTGCCTGTCTTGCCATAGTAATAGTAGCTCCTAGCGGGAGTACAAATCGAGTGACACGACGATCAATTTTCAGATTTTCTTCCAGTGCGCGGAATGTAACTGGCAATGTGGCGCCACTAGACGCCGTTCCAAAAGCTGTCGCCAAGGCTTGTAACATGCCCGTCATATAAGCGAATGGACTCTTTCGGGTGACCATAAAATAGAGAAGAGGAAGGGTCAACAGCGAGTGGATCATCAGACCACAGATGACTGTCACCACGTACATGGCAAGGGCTGGAAGGGATTGTATTGCCTATGGAAAAGAGATTACCTTGAGCTGTCTCAGCCAAGTTATCGATGTCGACGATGTTTTTACAAACCAAAGAAAGGATACCGATTGGATAGCACCTGAAGAATATTAGAAGTAGGGAAAGAACTTACCACATAAGGGCAGAGATCCATCTCATGATGATGGCATCCAAAACGATAAAGAAGTTGATCATCAGCCGGGCCTGATCACCCAAAATACTCAAAATTATACCGAATCCACTGCAAAATACAATCAATCCTGAAATGGAAATATGAGTCGAACAGAGACAGCTTCCTACCTAATACATTCATTTCATTTGTATACATTAGCAGCGGTTTTTGGGGTAAGTCCGTGGCATTCATATTAGTCCCATTTATACGCATAACTCGTGGTTGTCTCGGCTGATAGTATGTTTGTACCTGAAATCAATATGATAGAAGGGGTAGCCGCGGACCTGTTGGAAAGTGGCCTGGACAATATTCTCGGGGAACATGTTACGGATCTGGTCAAGGAAGGTGTCGAGCGTCGACAGAGCCGTGTCTTCCAACGTCCCTCTGCCAAGTGAATCGATGAGATCAGGTGAACCCGGATGGATTGAAGAGACCAAAATTATTCCTGTCTGAAATAGATCACTATAGCCATTTGAAGAGGAGAATACTTACAAACGTGGACAGGAATGTTGTAGTGAGATAATAGATGACAGTTATGATTCCAATTTTACGGGCATCTTTCGCCCTCACCTGAGCCAAGGCAGAAATAACCGACGATATAATCAACGGGAGGATCATCATCTCGACAATTTGCATAAAAATCTCACCGGGAAAACCGATCAAACTGATTGTGTCATTACTGAAAGGCAAATAATTTTACAAAAAAGGTATTAGATACCTGGGATTGAAAGGACGAATGACGAAACCAATGACAACTCCCAGGACCACGGACTCGATGGTCAAAACAAGTAGAAGGTCCTTTTTGAGTCCCATTACGGGACGACGGAAACCTATAGCGGCAGAAAATCATTGGGAATGATACGTGGGAGAGAGACACAAATAAGAAAGGAAAAGACCAAAACAAAAAGACAATTCGACCTAGAGAGATGACAACTGGGAAATATAACAGACGAAGCGAGCCGGTGGAAAATGTAGTGCGAACAAAGGTGGACTGAAAATGGGATGTAAAGCGCCCGGGAGAGAAGATCACATTTGAATGCGAACCTGCGTAAGCGAGAGAATTTTCGACGTCAATGGACAAAATTTATTGGAAGGTATACCGGTAACGGGTTGGAAGAGAGATCGAAAAGACGAGAGAATTAGAAGATTTGACAACATTCGGAGAAGAGCTCGGTACACTCGGCTTCTGTCTCTCCATTTTGCATTCTCTCCGTCGCCGTTTGGAATTTTTTCTTTTTTCGAGCTGTCAAGAATTTACCTAGGGCCTGAAATCAAGAAAATACAGAGTTAAACGCCTTCCTACCTTGTACATTTTCATGGTTCCGACGACGTTGGCCATTCTACCTGCCATGGTCATCATTACAACAAACACTGGATTCGGTTCTGTGGCCCGTTCCTTATCATTCAACATGGTCGAATTCAACTGGATCCCTGCAATTCTGTTGGTTTTCTTTGTGAGATATCCCACCTGCTTCGATAAATTTGTTTATAACAGTCGCCTCGATGATATCTTTATCCAGTTGAGCTTTGATTAGGAGAAGACACGCGCCGCCCATGTTCAAAAGAATCCCGTAGATCAACAACTCAACCCAACCTGGATACAATTATTTTAAATTAGATAAGGTGTACCGGGTTTCCTTCTGTTGGCTTTGAACACAACCCATTTCTCTTTCCAGGACATGTCGGCATATTGCCGTCGACGGTGGACCCGTCGAGCCATCGTATGGAACTTGGTAGGATAATGGATGAATTGGTTGACTTTTAGACGGGCTACTAAAAAATCAACCATAAAAGATGTTTATAAAGAAAGAGAAAACCAATAAAAAGAGGACTTGTGTACTGCCGGCCCTGTAATAAAGAGGATTTTCTTGGAGAAAGTCGAGAGGTTTCCTAATCCATTTCGACATTCTTGATTATCAGCAGAGTACAATTAAAAACGAAATATTTCAGAGAGACAGAGTACGGCAAAGTCTTCCTGCAAAGTCGAAATCGATGTTGTTTAGAAGGTTTTATAAAATCCGGGCCGGAATCAATTCTTCTAATGGAACAAGGATTAGAGAAGAGAAAAGAACACACGTTGACGACGGAGGAAGTCCTTCAAATATCCAAATCCGGCTAATTTTTGACCAGACACATCAATGATCCCCAAAAAAATTATATTTTCCTGATGAATTTTTTAACAGACTGTGTAAACTTACTGGATGGCACTATTTGCCACGGATTTTCGGCTATTTAAACCGAGAGTCACCGTATTCAATTGGGGTTCGAAATGCGCCTGCTCTTCCTCGTGCTTTGTCTTCTTCCCATCTCTCTTGCTGAGAAAAAGTTGGAATTTGTCCAAGCCATCTGGCGACATGGCGACAGGTAAAAACAAGTTGCCATTTTCAATATAATTTGTAGAGCTCCTCATGGATTACCATATCCCAATGATCCTTACAAGGAGAGCTATTGGCCAAGAGGATTTAATGAGCTGACATCCGTAGGAGTCTCGCTATGTGAAGACTGACAGTTTTCAGCTCGGAATGCAGCAGATGGTCGATTTAGGCAAATTCTTCAGACAACGGTATGACGGATTTATTAGCAAGCAATTCATCCCAAGCCAGGTTATCCTCATCCCGAATAAACTGTGTGCTTGCAGGCCTATATGCAATCCTCGGATACTGATAGATCCATAAATTCTGCCGAGTCTTTCCTCTTCGGAATGTATCCAGCCATCGGTAATGACCAGTGGCAGTCAGGAAATCCATGGCAGCCAATTCCCGTCCACAGCCGAGCAGTCGAGGATGACTGGGTAGGCAAAGATCGCCACGTAATCAGTTATTCCAGCTGTGCAAAGGTTCCGTACAACCCTGCCCCAAGTTTGAAGAAATTTACAAAAAGCAGAAAGAGACGGACAAAAAATATTACATGGATCATTACGCAGATTTTTACTCCTTTTTGTCGGACAAGAAGACAACTGGAAACACAAATTTCAAATATGAAGATGTTGACGGAATCTACGACATAACGAGGGAATTGGCCAACAATCTGACAGCATTACAGCCGGATTGGGTCTATAAGAAATGGTCAACCCATCATAACAAGTGAGGGTGTTTGATTCTGTATCTGAAAGTTTATAGAACGACTTTGGAAATAGGCAAAGAACTGAAGACAATCCGCTACTTGACGAGATACGGTAACCAGCAATCGGCCTCCTATTTCGGCGGCTATCTGCTCAATGACTTTATCGAACATGCCCTTGCTGTACGAGCAGGGAAACAGAAAAACCCGGACAAAATGTTGTGGTACTCATCGGTAAGCAGAATCTCCATCAAATATGACTTCTATTTCAGCACGACACGGTCATATCCTCCCTGATGTACACGATTGGACTGGGCAACGGGGAGATGCCACCCTATACGGCCTGCTTCTTCATGGAAGTCTACTCCGACGACGGCCATCATATTGCAGAATTTTACTACAAAAACGGTTCACATGTCCAACAATTGACAATCCCCGGCTGCTCGCATCCGTGTGCTGTTTCTGAATTGCCGGGAATATACAAATCGGTGGTGACAACGACGATTGAGGCCGCCAAACAGGTAACAGACATACAGCGACATCGTTTCGGCTTTCAGAAATGTGGAACGAAATGACAAGGAGATTTTCGCCGACAAGTCAAATAAATAAAACATCATTTTGTCTGTGTTGTTTTCATGAGGAGAACCTAGCTAGGTAGACTATGTCCACGGTGACGCGGTCGCAAACTCTCGTAATCCGCTTTTGAGCCGTTATCGCGCTCTTTTTTTGAAAGGAAAAAGTGGACATTTCGAGGAATTTGCCATACTGATCGAGGAAGAATGGCTGGGAATGCCGAGTCATAAGTGAACTGTGCCTAGTCTTTCTGTATTTACCCACTGGCCAACTGAAACGTGAGGGGTTAATCCTTTCACACCCGTGTTCATTGATTCTCTCTGTTTCAATCATTTGTTTTTCCTGTAGTTCCTCGTCTGGTGACTCCTTTTTTCCTGGTCGGAGAGAAAACAAATGCAAATGAGCTAGTTCCAATGAGTCTTCTTTCATTCTGTACAGGTATCGGACCGTCTGGAATCTGAAACGGACAAAAACCATCGGACTCTTCGAAGTGAAAATAATCCTCAAAAATGATAACTGCACGTTTTTGATACTTCCGGCAGTTGTTATCTTTTGTCCGAGTTCTCCACGTCTTTTTGTTCTTTTCATCAAATTATCTTTAGACAACTGGATGCTCGTTTTCCTTCTTCTGATCTCCTGCGTTTCCTCCGAACGAGAGTTGAAATTTGTTCAAGCCATCTGGAGACATGGAGACAGGTTGGAATATATTCTTGCAGTCTAATGCTCCTCCAGAGCTCCGACGAGCCTACCTTATCCGAATGATCCTTACACAGAAGAATATTGGCCACGGGGATGGGGAGAGCTGACATCGGTAGCAACCTCCGGGAAAAGAGTCTAATGACAGGATTACAGGAAGGAATGCAGCAACACCACATGTTGGGTCAGTGGTTTCGACAGCGGCATGATGGCTTTATTAATGCTACGTATATTCCGGCACAGGTACGCGCAGTCCAATTTGTTCTTGCCTCTTCCTGCACTCCTGGAAGCAATAGGGTTTCGAGCAACGTTTCATCCGCTTCCACGCGACATAACAATCTTCCAAACTATCGCCGAATACTGACCGTTAGGCACGTTTTTTTCCAGGCGTATATGCGTTCATCTGACACGGACCGAGCTCTGACCTCTGCTCAGGCCTTCCTCTCCGGAATGTACCCGGCCGCATCCAATTTCCAATGGTCAACAGGCAATCCATGGCAACCTATTCCTGTGCATGCCGCAACAGCTGGAGAAAATGACTGGGTCGGTTGTCACTCCTACAAAATACAGAGAATGCTTTAGTTGTGTAAATGTACTTCAGTTCCTTGTCCAAATTACGATGTCATCTACAATGCGGACGAACAACACGACTCCGACACTTTTACTGCCATGTATTCGGACATGTTTAAAATGCTGGCACAGGAAAACACAACGGGGAACACGAATTTCTCATATTCGGATGTGAACGGGATTTATGACATAACCCGGGAGATGATTCACAATATGACGGAACTCCAACCGGACTGGGTATTCCAAACATGGCCACAGTACAACGGAAGGTAGGAAAACGGCAAAAGGACGAATAGCTTTTCCCAGGACAACATTAGACATCGGCTCAGAGCTCCGTTGGATCCGATACATCAACCAGTGGGGAACTGTCCAAAAAGGACAATTCTTTGCTGGCTATCTCTTAAATGACTTCATCACACATGCACAAAATGTAGCTGAAGGAAAGCAGAAAAATCCCGAGAAGATGCTATGGTACTCGTCGGTAAACATTCTCCCAAGCAGTAATCTTCCCAATTAGCATGATACGGTTCTCTCCTCATTGATGTATGCAATGAGTCTTGGTGACGGACAGATGCCTCCATACGCTGCTTGTTTCTTTATGGAAGTTTGGAAACAGAATGGCACTTACGTGACGGAATTCTATTATCGGAATACGACGGATGAGCCACATCGACTGGTCATTCCTGGATGCGATCAGCCTTGTCCAGTCTCTAAACTAGCTGAGGTTTATAAAGGGGTGGCTATCTCCACTACAGATGCTGCTTTAAAGGTGGGATACTGTAATCAATAAAGAAATCTCAGAGTTTAGAATTGCGGAGTGACGATACCTTCTCAATGTTCACAGAATACGCCAAATACCAGCAGGCAGTCTAACTACTTGTTCTCTATTTTACTTCCACTCTCTTTCATGTATTTCTACCAATGATAAAAATTTACCGGTTCTTTTCCATGTATAAATATCAGCATTTCCCATATTTTCTGGTTCATAAGATAACCTCGAGGCTCGAGTTATGAGTATACACAGTTTTCACCTTTTTTTCAACTGACGTACTCCTCATTAACCGAATTAAATCAGGCGTGAGGATGAAAAACTTCTCTTCATTAGTCATGTTTTTAATAAATCTCCCTCTTATGCTCTTTCGACCTCGATGTAAAGCTTTGACTTGAGGGGAGGACGCCTCCCGAGACCTATCATTACAGAAGTTACCCGGGTAACTGCTCCGCCTCCTTTCTCCTCTCTTTCCAACCAAAGTCAGTAGTCCGTTAATGATGACCGACATTCAACGGTCTCATCCTACTGAGGTAAATCTTCTTTTTCTTTCTTTATCTTGTCGTTTTTGTGTGTCTACGCAGCCTTGGAAACCGACATGGAGCAAGTCCGCGCTGATTGGAAGAAGGAGTTCCTCGATTCTCTCGTCATCAAGAAACGTAGCCGTTTCTTCCTCTCGACTGCCCTCCTTTACATGTTTCTGCAGTGGATGTTCACTGAAGGTCTCTATGCTAATGATGCTCTCACCAGTGTAAGTTTAAATACCATGTGTCCCAAAACAATGCTTTCTTCAGCACAAGGAACAGGTCCCGATCAACGTCATCGACCAGTACCCTTTGCTGACATGTGTCAGTACGTACATCACCGAGTGGCTCTTCCTGGCACCTCATCTCCTGATCATGTACCACACCGAGAATGTTGAGATGCTTCTGGATCACGCATTCATCTCTCTCCTGTTCTCCTTCCGTGCAATCGTCTTTGCCATGAAATACTTCTACTTTTCCCACTATGTCTCGGCCTACAACTTCGAATGCTACCTGTCCTTTGTCCACATGTTCGGTGTCATCGCGGCCATCTACATTCTGCGCAAAGACGAGGACCAGGAACTTTCCCTGATCAACAAGCCCTCTGCTTCCTGTCCTGTGCCCCTGAATTGATCCAGATTTCTTGATCTCCTCGAATATCCGTAAAATTGTAAATATCGGATAAATCTGTTGAATAAGTCATTTGTTTTTGTCGAAAAGGTGGCGAGCCTTATACCTCAGTTGACTTACCGTATCAGAGATAATTGCTACATCTCGCCCACATCGACGGCTATTATGGGATCTTCTCAAGAGAAGAAGAGGGGCTGAACCCGGTCCAATAAAGAAGTTCAACGGGAACTAATCGAGAGAGTTAACAAGGCAATCCAACAGATTTATGATATGTTTGCAGTCGATTATTCGAGACGACAATCAAAAAATTACGACCACCTTGTCATTCGACTTCTCCTTTCTCTGGCAGATCCAATGCCACTTCCTGCAAAGAAAAAATGGCATCCTTCCTCCGAAGGAGTAAGTTTTCTCCATCTGATCAATTCAATTCGATTTCCAGATGCATTTCTTTGTTTGTATTTATTCTACCGCCTATTTTGGACTCATTATGATCTACCTCTTTTGTGTGTCATTCGAACATATCAAAAAGGTGTCTCCAACATCCAAAGGTTCCCTAATCAAATCTTTAGCATAATCTGGAATGGGAAAGTATCTTCCTCGAGCCGGTCGAAGACTTCGTCGACGTGTCAATCCAAGTCCACTGGATGGTCAGCGATATCCTCATGCTCCTGCTCAACACCCATTTCGCCCGAAAGGCTCATAATTGCAAGAATATCTTCATTCGTCGTCATCATTTCGTCTTCATCTTCGCTTCTTTGGCCAAATCTCTTTGTTATGCCTTTTTCTCAATTACTATCCAAAGTTATCACCCCAATGACAGGAAATACAGTGCAATGCCATTGGCAGCAGTTTCTTGGTTCTTCGCGATCATTATGTTGATGTGTTGTTATGACATTGTAATGAATGATGATGAATAAAGTACCAGCCACATAAAAAGTTCTTGCGGGTTGTCGTCTCATTATCTCTGTTCCATCAGGACATGCCACTTTTTTCTTCTCCACCTCCTTTCGGCAGAAACCGGGTCAACTTGCCAATTTCTCCGACTTTATTATTTCTAACGTGACTCTTCAATTAATTTGCTGTCGATGTCTTTCGATTGGAATGGACCAGGTAAGGTTTGAGATTTGTTATCTTTTCTCTTGATCAGCACAGTTGCCATGCTCACTCATCCGTGGTTATTCTGTTATTTCCTGCGCTTGTCATTAATCGTTACCCTCGAAAGAAAATGCCGAGAATAGCCGATCTCCTCGGTATGCGGCAGTCATCTTTTTTCCCGCTTGGTTCCCGCATTTTGCCCTCGTGTCTGTGCAGCTGTCGACACCGGTGACCCCACCGACCGAGGCCAGTCTAAAATGGCTTCCTGTCCTTTTTCCGCTCACCTGGCTTCAACTGTCACCTTACGGCAATTACGCACTGCCTCTGTAATAACATCCGTCTCTTGCGCACCTGAACACACCCAATGTCGACAAACAGACACAGAAGGCGATCCTTATTAACCATATTTGACCATTTTGGATAAGCTGGGAGGCAGCCAGTTGATTACTTTGGAAAGTATAGATTGTACAATGTGTTTATTATGAGATTGGGTGGACATCAGCTCGGAAGGAGACTAAATTTGAGAAATCGCTTCTATTCATCGAAAAAGTTACACGGTGACTCATTGTAGTCACTAATTTAATAAATCTACTCAAGAAAAATTGTAACTATGGTCTATTGATGGGTAAGAATCTTCTTCTATCCTCCTGCGCACTGCTGCGTGGAGAAGGCAAAGCGGCGCCGCTCATCATTAATCAGTCCCTATTAATTTTGCCAAATTATTCTAACTTCTATCACATTGTTTCTCTTTTTCCCTGCTCTCTTTTTTTTCAAAACCAAACAATAAGCGATAGTTATTTGGCGACTGCAATCGATGTTCTCTTTGTTGGTAGGCGGAGCGTAATCCATTGCATTCGTCCGTCTCCGATGCTCTGCGGTCAGTTTGTTCTTCGAATTTGTTCTACCACCGACACCTACTTCTGTTTGTATTTGACAGTCCATTTGTAACTGTATCAGATTATCTGTTCGTAGTCAAAATTTATTAAATTTCGAGGGAGGATTATTGTCATCACTGCCGCGATTGCGAAAGTTATTGACGGGCTCTGTTCACTTTATTTGTATCGTTTAGAATTTTTCTAGAAGAATACATTTAGAATTCTTTGAATACTTTCTTTTACTTCATTTTTAATCACTAATAATTTGATTTTACACACAGGATCAAAAGTTTCGGACTTGCCTGCATCGCATCAGCAAAGCATCTGTTTCTCTTTATTTCGTCGAATTTCTATCCTAGTAAGCCAAAGTATCCACAAAATATCATTTTTGACCTTATTTACATCCACAAATCGATATTTCCTCAAAAACAGCGGTGTCGTCCGCCCGTCTGATTCATCTCTTCGGACGGCCCGTGGCGTGGGAGAACCGTCTATGCATAGCTGAAACGACCTGCGACTCACCCACAATTCATTGTGTAGGACATCTTTATTTTTATTTGTAACTCAAACATTTCGAAAAGATAGTCGTTTATATTAATCGAGGATTGCTCAGTGATCTTTGCAACTCCTTTTTTTTCGATTTTCTCCTCATTTCCATCGAATAGAGTCTTTCTTTCATTATTCTCTCTCTCTTTTTTTCCGTTTTTGACTTTTTTCAAGTACCTCGCAACTCATCCCGGCCACTTTCGTCATGGCCAAATACGGTGTCCTATTGTCTCTGTTCTGTGACTAACCATTCCACAATGTCCTCATTTGAAATTCTGTTAAACTACCGTAATCCGCTCCCCGTCGAGGCTATCGATTCTCCCTCAAAATGCTGTTTCCATCCGGCTGCCTCTATTGATCTACCGTATACCTCGCCACCCGCCGAGCCCCCGGCTGGCCAGGCCCAGTACATTGGGGGACTTGGCACTTGCTTTGTTTGCTTTATGAAGGAAACTGCCCTCATAAAGACTTTCGATACTCGGGAGAGACCCCATTTCCGGGGACAAGTGACACGCGAATGAGATTCGGCTCTCCTTTGGACCCGTCGACGTCGTTGTGTTGTACCAACATCGCGCCCTGGGTGCGGGTAAAAGTGGCACAGCTGTCCCGAGTTTTTTGACATGTTCACGACAGATATGATGAGCAGTTGTTGAATTAGGTGTCGGTGACTCTTTGAAACAGACGAGGTGTAGAAAATGAGATAAATGACCGGTATTATAGGGTGCTTGAAACCGACGGCTCCTCCGTTTGAACAGGAGAAAATGTTGCCGAAAGGATCTCATCACAACAACGAACCACAGTCCTTTGTCAACACGACACACAAGGTAAGACAATTTCCGATAGATTTTGATGATTTTTAACAGCTGGAAAAGAAGTCATTTAGAGTTCTTTAGCTGCAAAAGGAGACGGCCAGTCGGTAAATAATTGTTTGGCCTAACAATAGCGATAATTTGATAGAGTTATAGGCACTTTTTCCGCTCTGCCCCCCCCCCCCCCCCTAACATCAGCTGTGTTAGATTTTCGGCTCTGCCCCCCCTCTGTATCGCTTTTTATTACCTGTCAAAAGGCTTAGGCTTAGAAGGATTACTATTAACTGCATTTTTCCAATGGAGCGGCTGCGTTTACGGGGGTTTTTGTCGGATGCCGAAAATCGAACATCTCCTAGGTTAGGGGGGGGGGGGGGGGGGGGGGGGGGGCACAGCGGAAAAAGTACCGAGTTATAACATTTCTTTGTACCTTCTACAGTTTTAAATTGGCTGTTTCAGGATGCCACAGCCAATCTGGTAGACCTCGAGGACATTGTCCTGAAGTGGGCCAAGCTTATCTTCGACACGACCAAATCAAAGTCGGAGGGAAAAATCAAGAAGAAATATCTCTCGGTAAGGTTTTCCAATCTATTTTTTTCTCTTTAGATGGGGGTACAGTAGGATTAACAAGTGGTGACCTTGTTTAGTTACTAGAAACAATGAGGTGTCGATGGCAAGCAGCCACTTTGGAGGGCAGGATAAGAGCGATGCGGCTCATTTCCGAGTTGTAATTGACAGCTTAGTGCCTTCATTAGCACTTGATCTCGTTTCTGGGCACAGAGAGAGAGAGCCGATTACGTCGGGGTCGACGGGGACACACAGGTGACACCCAGCTGGTCAAATTGTACGGGCCATTGCTGTCGGCGACTAACCGAAACCAAGAGAAGCATCGTCCCTCGGGAGAGGGAGACACGAGATGAATCAGCGATTTGCTCTGGCTGACCTAATCGGCCGGAGATGTCATTAATTGTCCTCTCCCCACAATGTGGATATACCGACAGGGGACTGAAAATTTAATGGGGGCTCGTGAAAATACATTAGATGATTGGATCGGGGTAATTCGAGCGGCTACTGTTTTCGTTTCGGTTGTAAGAAATTCGAAACATGTCGATGTTAACAAGTGGCGGATTCTATTTCACTCAAAGATCTTGTAATATCACCACATTTTTCAGTACAATATCAATTGGACCAAGCTCTTTCAAGAATCTCTTGAGCCGGAATACAATGAGACCGGACCACAACAGAAATCGGCTGTGAGTTACTCTCCCCCTTCAGTCATGCACCTTTTTAGCCTATGCATGAGAAAGTTCTCTTCAAGACGACGTTTACCAACACAACCCAAAGAGAACAGGAATATTCCTTCAAAACTGAAAGAGCCACCAGGTAGCATCTGATCACCATAAATTTACAAGCTTACCTTTTTCAGAAGCAGTTCCACCGTGATTATTGAAAGAGGCGTCTGCCGTGGAATGGAGGTCTCCCTCAAGTTGAAGACCCCTTGTGAAGTGGTTGAGGCTAACGCCGGCTTCCATCAAGAAGTCATGCTCAATCACATTGGGGAGAATACCCAGGAAGAAGAGCTGAACTGGGGAGTCGACTCGACTGTCCGCGTTCCGCCTGGCCACGAGACAATGGCTGAACTCGTCATCTTGGAGGAACAGCTCCGTAAAGACTTCACCATCCAAAATCGTCTCTCTGGCAAAGTCCTGATCACCGGTAAGTCACAAATTACGGTAAATTTTGAAGGCTGACTGGCCAGGCCACTTGACATAACCAGAATTTGCATTGGAAGGGCGAGAAGTGCCTCGCGCGCTGTGACGATTAGGGGTATTGCCTTCTTTGGAAGAGAAAAGTGTTTATGGGGGTGGCCTTGGACAATTTGACATAGCCGACATTTACAGTTACCAATCTCAAGGAGAACAACTCGTTGATTACCGTACTCGAGGGAAATATTGCCGAGATCATCAGGAGTCTTCCCGACTATTCGGCCAAAGGATTTGGATTCGAAGGAAATGTAAGTATTTTATTGAAAGAAGATGAGACAATTGTGACAGCCAGCTAATTACAGCTGGCAGAAACACTCATTATTTTGATGGAGTGATCACGGCACCGTATATCACCTCCTGTTGACAAAGTCATCACTCTCTGTGGTGTAATGCAGAGATTAATAACCGTGGACATTTCGGGACACCCGAACAACAGACATACTTTTGGGGTCTATTGTCTGCTCAATTTCTGCTCATTAAAATGCATGGCCCGGTAACCTTCGTGTGTCGCGTGTTCGCAATCAACATAAAGCGCCACGCCATGCCTTTGATGTGCGAGTGTGCCAGATGTGCGAATCGGCATTTGTCTCTGTCTTCGAATCACAGCCACTAGAATATGGCCATATTCTCTCGAGACAACGGGATAGACTGTTTTACATAATAATTACCTCTCCCCCTTGAAATTGGCCGGATTTTACAGGCGTTTCAGCGCAAAGTTGCCTTTCTTTTGTTGTGTCGAACAAAGGCGATACGGGCTATTGAGAGACGGCCATTTTTCGATTTCCAAGGGGATTGTCTTGTTTACTCCCGTAAAGGTTTCATAGCAACTGGGCTGATTGGCACCCACTTGTGGGAATCCCGTTTCGCACCCCCTAATCAAATCGAGCTCACTGCCAGCTTATTATCTTTATTAGCCGAGCTGGGGATACTCACAAATAATGAGAGATGCTTACAGATCGTCAAATACGAGACCAAGGGATCCTGCATCTTCCGTTATGGCGTCGAACAAAAAGTCCGCATCAACGAGTCTCCCATCAGGAGGGCCTACTGAAACCTCAACTTTGTGATTCGCTAACTATTCCGGTTCTATATGTTCTGTATAATTATGAAACTCATTATAAAGTTTTTCTGCTACTTGACTTTGCATATTCTTGGCAATTCTTTTGGTGATCCTTTATTAGTTATAGATTGAGAGCGATCAGTTCATACAAAGACAACAAAAATACACCTCTGCCATCAGAACAGGGTTGGGGGTGCTCAGCGATGCTCAACAGTATCTATTTCGGGTACTATCAGAGTACCCCAATTATTATCACCGAGCAGTTCGCCGGATACTATGGAGTCCAGGACTACAATCCAATAACTAAAAGAGTACTTGCCATGGACTTCTACTCTAGCTTACCCCAAAGCAGCATGTGTTCTTTCTCCAGTGATGAAGATTGTAGGTGTCTCAACCAACTAAGTGTTCAAATTCCCAGTTATATTTGTATTTTATTGGTATTTCCTCCCCAGAAATTAGGCAAAATGATAGAAGATTGAGATGAAATATGCATCTGAAAACGAAAAGAATATGCTGAGAAAGTGAACGCTAGAGGAGAAAAAAATAGCAATATGCGAGCCGGATAGATGCTATGAATTGTGGTTGGTTAGAAATGCTTTCGGGTATCCTGGATATGATTGACAGAGGGTTATTGTTCCTTTACTCCTGCATAGTTACCGATATAACTGACTACCAGTTGAAAACGACACTACAAATTACCAGTAGATAACAGTCTTCATTCTCAAAAGAGCATAGTCTTTTCTTGAGCTCGCAATTACAGGACCTCGAGCCTGCATGTTTTCGAATTCCGGAAATGAAAACCATTCAATGGAAGAAACAGATGAAAAGCCCAGTTTGCCATTCAACGAATTGTTTTGGTTTCTGTGTCATCGATACCGTTTAAAAAGTTTGTGAGCATTCCAGCTTCTTTTTCCATGTCACGAGAGCAGACCACCGGTTAGTGATTGGCCGGTCGTATAGTTTTTTTACCTTTTTATCTGCCTGCTGGCCGAGAATGCTCTTATCACCTCGTTCTTGTTTTCCAAACGACCTGAAAACTCTTTTTTTAACCCAGCCACATTGAAGCGCAGAAGCTCATTCGCGTCGCTTTCTGTCATGTCTGCGTTCCATTTCCCTTTCCTCAATTTGGTTCAATTACCGGTGTGTTCACTTGTTTCGCTGTTCTCAGGTGGTTCGACTGTAAACTGGCCGTTCGTTTCCTTACATACTTTCTTTTTTGGAATCGTTTCCTTTCTCTCAAATTCCAATCATTTAGACATGAGTTCCTCTTGCTCCTGTAACTACGTGAAGTGGTCGCGGTGGGTCGTCGACATTCTCGCTCAACTGTACTTCTTCCTCGTTACTTCCGCTTTCAAGTTGGTAAATCTCTTCGCCGAGAAGAAAATTGTACCTCCCGTCACTGATCCTCTTTTACTGAAATCTGTCCAGGAGCTCCGGCAGCTCATCAAAGACAGAAAAGTGCGTTTTCTCTATTTCTTCGGTGATATTCCGTTTCAGGTTGCTTCTTCCCAAATTCTGGAATCATATATCAAAAGAATTGAAGAAGTAAATCCCATCATCAATGCCGTCGTCTTCAAAAACTTCGAGGAGGCCCGAGAAGAAGCGAAATTAGTCGATCAACGGATCGAAAACCTGAACGATGAGCAGTTGTCCGAAGTTAGTTATTCCTATTCCTAACAAAAATGGATGTCTTTTAGCTAATGGATTCCCAGCCGCTCCTTGGTCTCCCCTTCACCTTGAAGGATTCAATGATGATCAAGGGAAAACCATGCACCGTGGGTCTGATGTCTCGATTCAAGGCGAACGAGATGATGCCCGAGGATGCTGCTGTCGTCCATAATATGAAGAATGCCGGAGGAATTTTCCTGGCCACTACGACTGTCCCCGAAACTTGTCTTTGGGTTGAAGTTTTCACCAAGCCATACGGGCGAACCAACAATCCATACGATTCGAGGAGAATTGTCGGCGGATCCAGTGGTGGAGAAGGAGCTCTGCATGGATCTGGTGCCACCCTGGTTCGTGTCCTTACCGAGTGAAAAATCGTCTTTTTAGATGGGAATAGGCAGTGATATGGGAGGAAGTATTCGTATCCCGTCCTACATGAATGGTATTTTTGGAATGATGTGCACTCCTGGCAAAGTATCCCCCGTTGGACATATTCCTGGAGCTCCTGAGCCCACGTACAAATATCAAATGGGCAAGCTAGGTCCCATGACCAGATTTGCAGAGGATTTGCCTCTTTTGATTGACGTAAGTTGCTCTTTTTAATCAAACAAGCAGGTGGATTATCCGTTCAGGTCTTATCCGGCAGCACAGTCACTTTGGATACGAAAAACAACTTGAAGAACATAAAATTGTACTATCTGGAAGGAATCACCCACAATAAAAGAATCGAGCCTCTACAGGATCAACCTCTACAATCAATGAAAGCGGTAGTTCTTCTTGAGAAATAAGATAGAATCGAAAATTCTAGGCGGTCAAGCATTTTGAGGACAAATTCGGGATTACTGCCCAATGCCTAGCTTTCCCAGAGACGGATGACCTGCTCAATATGTACGGCGTGAGCATTTTTGAGGAAGGAGAGCCCAACTTCTCCTATTTCCTAAAAGATCTTACGGTAAGAGGCAAATTTCCAGTATAATAGATAATTTAGAAACCCACTGAGCCTGTCAATTGTTATCTGGAGTTGGCCAAGGCCATATTCGGCCAGTCGAAATATTCCATCTACGTGCCTCTTCTCTGTCTCGCCCCTTGGTTCAATGGATTCTCCTCCGAGCAGCACAAAGTCCTTCGAGCCAAGAGAGACAAATTCAAGGCGAGAGTATTGGAGCTGTTGAGCGATGACGGAGTCATCTTCTATCCCAGCTGGCCGACAGTTCCTCCATTCCATTATGAGACTGTCGCCAAACAGACCACCTTTCCTTACACGGGAATGTGGAATATGCTCTCTGTTCCGGCAATCCAGTGTCCAATGGGATTGAAGGATGGCATTCCGACTGGAGTACAGGTACTTATTCCCGGGTCTATTTCGAGCTTATTGGCTGTTTAGGTTTATGCCAATCATAACAATGAGAATCTTCTTATTGACATTGCTCAGGAAATCTCGGAAGCTTTTGGTGGCTGGGTAAATCCCGGGGACATGAAAAAGTACCATTGACGGAAATAGACACAGAGCTTTTTAAAATAAATATCTAGTCTTTTCCTGTGCCTTTTCCATCATAAAATAGATGGTATTCGCTGTCTTTTCACTTCCTCAACTTTTCTTCCTGTTCTCCTTACCTTGAAAATCGTACACGGAAGCTCTGAGCATGTCCCTGATCTTTCATGTCGATCCCTCGCCCCCGTCCTGAGACTAACAGGGATTGGCGTTGCCTTCTTCGTCGTAAACAACAGCTTATCCCCAGGTAGCTAGGCGACGTGTGATCTCATTGGCGCTGCCGTGCCAGGCACAAGGCAGAGCAACACAATTAATTTCGAGAATGGGAGATTATTCTCAGCCTCGAAAGGGGAGGAGACGTGCAGTATCTCAGTTTCGGCCTCTGCTGCTCGTGACTCTAATCTCTTGCTCTTTTCATATACTTTTTTTCCCTACAGTATGAATCAATTTCAGATGCATATATCATCTCAACTATTTTATTATAAGAAAAAAATGCATTAACTTCAAAAGCCAAAAATTTGAAGTCGACTTTTAAATGGCCTGATATCTCCCATCTTTCGTCATCTGTACATCCGAACCTTTACGGAGATGTTGCTTGGCAGACTTGTTGGTAAGCTCTTGAACATATATCTTTCTCATATGCAAATTTAAGGAAGATATGGAAACCCTCGTGCCCAACAAAAGAATGTTGAATATCACCGCTCCAGAAGTAGTAGCTCCATCTTTGGTAGTCCCCCATCGTTTAATTACTAATACATTCCCAGGCTCACGTGACTGAACAAGGACTTTCTAAGGGCGAGCGGGTAACATGCTATCATCCGACAGGGTACTAAAGATGGTTGGAATATGCTCACTATTGTAACTGATCATTTTAGTTGATGTGAATAATCTGGATGTTTCCAACTGCGTCCGAGCTATAAGAAAAAGAAGAACGAAGCAAACTACTTCATACGGGTTTAAAATCTTAATAAAACTTGATGATTGTTTTATCTCGTGTTGTGCTAAAACCATCATCCTGTTCAACGACTTCCTCGCTGATTGAGTTCGATTTTTCCTTCTTGAACCATAGCCAACAACAAATCTTCGAATCTCTTCTTCCCAGAAGTTATAATATCGGCGAGTGTCTCCGATGGTAGCCTTTATCCCGGATTATTGGCAGGATCGACGCGACCAATCTTTATCTTATTTATCCTGGGTGTCGTAACAGCTCTTCTTGGTGGGAAGATGTGGAAGTACATCTGTGATAGGCATACCCAAGTTGTAAGGAATATAGGACCAACTGACAAATTGGAGTATGCAACCAGGAGGAGGATTAAAATTCGAGCTCGGCACTTGCATGGTCGAAAAATTTCAGAGAACTCCAAGTGGATAGAGGAAGAATTGATCAACAACGTTTTGGAGAATTTGTCCTGCATTTTATATCCAGCGAATTGCTAACTTCTGCTCTCAGAGGATCTCTATCCGACATTAGGAGCGCGATCAGTCAGGTCCCGTAATATTCCTCTTCATGTTGTCGTTCACATTTCCTGTACGTTTTTTTATCAACATAAACATGCGGTTTCTGTTGCTTTTTTACTTGAATACTTTAGGGAATTGAAAGGGGCGTGGCCTCGCTTTGATCGCCATGGTGTCGGGCAGCTGGACCGCCTCGATCAATCTCCTCCTGTTTGCCTCGACGCCGTGCTGTGCTTCTCTTTTTTTTGCTGGGAAGAAATAAAAGTTAACCTTCACAAAAAAAACTCGCCCAAATCCCGCCCTTTATTGACATTTCCTTTTCAATACTTTCTGTACACCTTCTTGTTCAAGTAATTCCTCTTTTCCGTTTTCCTCGTGAGCAGCTTCACTCTCCGTCTCTGCATTTCTCTGCTGCGCTTGCGGCACTCGCTCGGGTTTCTATAATCTCATGAATCATGCAGCCCTCTCTCCTCTTCTTACTTTCGTTTCGATTGAAGCAAGTCTTTTCTTTTTCAGATGCATACTTCATCTCGATTTTTGATTTAATTGATATTGGAAGCAGATCAAAATCAGTGAAAATGTCGAAAAATCTGTGAATCTCCTGCAGAAAGACCATAGTTGTCTTTGCTTGTGAGTGATACAGCAGATGGCGGGGTTAAAAATCACCATCGACAGTGTGAGTTTATCTCCTTTCGATTAAATGGAACGTTTAGGAATAATTTGGAAAACTACTGCGCCTCAGACGATGTTTTAGTCGTGACCATCTCCACTCCACGACTTTGTAGTGGATTTCGACGAATATTGAAATGGTTGGAGTATCTCTATAAATACGTATACAAGGCAAGTTTTGTCCCTTTTGATACTTACGAGAATGGTACTTTTAGGGCTGGGATGGACTCCGTCGAAATCCAAACATGCTTATTTGGACTGAGGCAATGATGATCGTATTTACGGACGCTGCTTACCGCTTCTATCCCAACTCGTGACATTTAATAAATATTTCATCCATGTAAATGTATCATCGAATCTACAAATACAGGGGGAGTGGGTCCAGAGGAGTGTCGACTGTGTAAATCAATCGGTCAAATTTTGCTTGTTCCGAAAAATCATATTCCTTTGTTGGACAACAGGGAATGTTACTGTTAGGTTGACTTGTCGATATCCCTAGCTTGTTACGTTCAAAAATAGAAAAGTAAGAATGACAGATCTGGACATGACCGCATTGTATTACAGGAATTGACAAGATCATTTCGCTTTTCGCTCATCTTATTCACTTCGCATCGTCTTTCTTCGGAGAATGTCCCCTCGGGCTTTCAATTGGGAACAGTACATGACAAGATATCTTCGTCAACTCTACTTGCAATGTTACCCTCCAACGAACGCTCGTCTCATGAACTTCAACAGAACATTTCTGGAAGGCATCCAGCTTACTAGGATGCAAAGCTCTCAATTAGACTCCCAAATCGATGCTTTCAACATGGCGATTAAGGTTTGTCGTCGTTATTTCTTGGTTTGAATTCGATTGCAGAGAAATTCTCTACCGCGCTATTTGAAGGGTAAACGCGACTTGGAAAGGATGTTCGACCAATTAGTCGCTGATTACAAGAAGACGTCGAGAATATCGCCGGCTAGGGAGATCTCTACCCCGAGTAGCTCTTTTCCGAGCTTATTGACTATCACAACTGTTGCTTCGGAAGAGAACAACGAAGCCAAGACCAAGATCGAGACATTGGAGAAACAGTTAGTGGCAACTGAGAAGCGTCTGGGAGAGATGGAAGACATCTACACCAAGAAGGAGCTTCATCATTTGAAGAAGATCAACGACATGGAAAAGGAGATGGTCGGAAAAAATCAAGAAGCTTTGGATCTGAAGAAGAAGAACGAAGACATCGCCAACAA
Source organism: Oscheius sp. DF5033 (assembly GCA_964036215.1). Lineage (NCBI taxonomy): Eukaryota > Metazoa > Nematoda > Chromadorea > Rhabditida > Rhabditidae > Oscheius > Oscheius sp. DF5033. The sequence continues at coordinate 1,552,050 of CAXIWN010000002.1, forward strand.
TTTGTCTGTAAAAGAAGAACGACTTCAAGAAATGGAAAAAGAAATGGAGAAGGTGAAGAAGACGGCCATGGCCATTGTTGAAAACGAGCGCATCCAACACGAAGCGACCAAGCAGACTTGGGAGGAGAAAGTCCGACTATTGGAAGAGACTGTCAAGGAAAAGAGCGAAGTCCTCAAGACATGTCTCAGAATGCAGGAAACTCTTCTCCAGTCTGTTGTCAACGTCAGTTATTTTTTTTTCTTTCTATAACATGAGAATTTCAGAAGTCGACCTCTAATGGCTCCTAGCTGTGTAGAAGCGTCCAAGAAACATCTCCTCGTCTGTCTAGCCATTTATTTTATTGTTTATATTTATTGTCATCTGTTTTATAAATATGTTTTGATGCAACAATTTGTTTCTTTTTCTGATCTGCTAGCTGAATTTCAAAAATCTTCCACCATTTGTGGGATCATTCTGCAATAGCAGTGGCGGGTGGATCTATCACTCGAATTCCATATAATCCCAAAAATGCTAACAGTAAGAATTCTATTAGATTGACCGGTCAAGTCAAATATCGACCAGCTGTCCATTCAAAAGTTTGTCTGTAAACTTGACAAGCTTTGCAAGAATTGACAGGCTCAGTCCGTTTCTTTTCTTCTTTCCTTGTCATTCCATCATCTTCTCACTTACCGGAATGCCTGCTTTGAAATGGGAGCACCACATGAAGAAATATGTCCGTGAACTCTACACGCGAAGCTATCCTCCATCGGCTGACCGCCTACGAGACTTCAACAAAACTTTCCTGGATGACATCAACCTCCAACACAAGAAACGCCACCAATTGCAGGTGTACATCAATGGTTTCTGCATGGCGATTCGGGTTTGTATTTCGTTATCTTTTGGTTTTAATTTGATTTTAGAATAATATTCTGCCTTTTTATTTGAAGGGAAACCACGAATTGGAGGAGATGTTCGACCAATTAGTTGCCGATTACAAGAAGACGTCGAGAGCATCGCCTGCCAAGAGCAAGGACTCGGCCACTAGCAGTACCTCTCTGATTCCTTCGACTGGCTCTGCCCATGAAAAAGACGAAGTCGCCTCGATCAAGAACGAGACACTGGAGGACCGACTGGTAGAAAAGGAACTGCAATTAGAGGAGATGCAAGACATCTACGCTCAGAAAGAAGTTCGACATTTGAAGAAGATCAACGAGATGACGATGGAGATAGCCGAGTATAAAAAGCAACTGGTGGAAAAGGAGCAACAATTGCTAAGGACGGAGAAACAATTGGAAGATTTGAAAGACAGCTACGCCAAAAAGGAGACACGTCATTTGAAGAAGATTGGCGAAATGGTGGAGGAGATGGCCAAGAAAGACGAAATGACACAAGATTTGACGAAGAAGAACGAAGACTTCGCCAAGAACTTGGCTGAAAAAGATGACCAACTTCAACAAATGGAAAAAGAAATGGAGAAGATGAAGGAGGCGATAAATATCAAATATGTGCCTAATCAAATACAACAATACGAAGAGATCAGGCAATTTTTGGAGAAGAAGACATTGTAGTCAGCTGTCGATAAAAAAGACGAGATGCTCAAGTCATGTCTCAGAATGGAGACTCTTCTTCAATCTGTTGTCAATGTCAGCTTTTTTTCTTTTTTTTTTTAATTCAATTATTTTAGAAGCCGACTCCCGGTGACTCGCAGCTGTGAAAAACTGTCCAAGAAACATCTCCCCGTCTGTTTAGTCATCTATTTCACAGTTCATATTTAATATAACCAATCATCCTCTAATAAACATGTTCGAATAATACTTTTTATTCTTATTTGATCTTCTTTCCATTCTGTTCCCTCTGTCAAATGTAACTGCACAACAGCTAGCAGTACTGATCGTATTTATAAACGAGAACATAAACATATCATTCTTATCATGTAATCTCTAATCTGTTAGGGACATCATGTCTGAATAGTCGATAATTGTGGACTCTGCCAGGTACACCTTGCACCCGTCTCCAATGAACCCGTCGTCGCCTCCTCGAGGATTGGCTCTAAACGAAAATGGAAGGCAATGTATACCGGGGAGAGGAATCGACTTTGTCTCAATTACATGTTGCCTTCGAAGTGTTAGGCAAGAACTTTCCAGCTACCCGAACGGCGATAGTTTCCCTTATAATTAGAAGGCATTCACTCCTTGAAATATCCGAGTAAACACAACGTTTCCAAATAATAAATTCTAATAATAACCATCCCTGCTTCTCCCGAGCGAAGTTCAATTTCCTGCAGAAGACGAGATCTACAACCGAAGGCTGAAAAGATCGGATCAAATGAATAAGTCTGTCTCATAAAAGAGTAATTACCTTATCCGGCAAATGTCATTTGATCACCTGATTTTGCCTTTTTTCGTCAGTGTCAGCCGGTGCCTCGACCCCTCACCTGCTCTCTGGCCATTGAATCAGATGTCCTCAGTCCAAATTAGCCTCTACTTGTAGCGCCAGACAAACAAAAACACGGTGTCACACCTTCTCAGCAGACTGCCCTTGTGCCGTGGATACTGTAGGCTCGACTAATTGGTGGGATTCACCTCGAATTCCTGAATTGTCTCTAATTGAAGGTTCTCTACTTGCACTGGCCAGTATATAACCATCCGGCCAGCTATCTCTGCCCCATTCCCACATGTCTCTCAAGTCGAACCCCGCTACCAAGGCTCCGGCCACCTCCACGAAGTCAACCAGCGGATCCACTGGCACTGCCAATTTTGGCAATACGACATCCAAGTCGGAGAAGCGAGATGTCAGCCCTGTTCTCGGAAAAGGAGACAAGTATTCCAGCGAGAAGGGTCCCTCCGCTCCGATTGGTGTCAAGTCTCCCATGGACAAGACCCCCAAGGGTGCGGATCCGTCTGCCGCTGCCAAAAGCACCAGCCCGCCGAAAAAGATCTCGACTGGAAGTGACTATGGAAAACCGGACAAGCCGGAGAAGTCGGATACGAGCAAATCGTCTGGTTTATCAGCTTCGGCTAAAATTGAAAAGGCCGACAGAGTCACCTCGGCATACATGGATCGAGCAATGCCAACTCCGCCGGAGACGACTGCTCCCGTCAATATTCTGGTGACCGGGGCTAGCCGTGGAATTGGATTAGCTCTCGTTCAGGAATTCTTGACCAATCGTAAGGTCAAGAGAGTTATTGCTACCGTTCGGAAAAGCGAGGATGCTACTGTAGGTTTATATGAATGTTATTATTTTTTCTCGTTTAGGATATCAAAAAGAAGATCACGGATTCTCGTCTAATTGTGGTTGTAATGGATGTCACCGACGATGACTCCATCGAAAAGGCCTTCGATTCTGTGAGTTCTTTCTCCTATTGAAATTATCCTTGAAGGTGGCTGGAATCCTTGAGAAAGAGGGGCTGACCCTTCTTGTGAACAATGCCGGTGCCCTGATCCCTTACAATGTCCGCGAAAAGCCGAAGCGGGCTGAATTAGCCCGTCAATTGGATGTCAACTGTCTCGGCCCAATTGTCATCACCCAGGTACTTCCTTGTCTCAGAATATTTTTCCACCTGCCCTAGATTTTCCTTCCGCTTCTTCTCAAAGCAGCTGAGAACAGTCCCTCTAATGAACTCAGTGTTAACCGGGCTGCTGTGGTAAACATTTCTGACGCTGCCGGCTCCATTGCCCTCAACAATGCTGACCAAATTGTCTTCAACCCTTTACGTTTGGCTTATCGAATGAGCAAGGTTGGATGTTCCCTATTTCGTTCTGAATATCAAGTAGACTGCTCTGAACTCGGCAACTCGCAGCCTCGCCTTGGACTTGTCAAAGGACGGAATTCTCGTCGTCGCCATTTGCCCTGGCGCAGTCCAGACTACTTTGGGAACACAGTCGGCTGAACTTACTGTAAGATAACACCATCATCTACAAATTATTCTCATATTCAGACCGAGGAATCGATGGCTCTACTTGTGCCGACTATCTACGGTCTCCGCACCAAGCACAATGGTTGTTTCATTCAACGCGACGGAAAGCCGATTGCATTTTAAATTTTGTGAATAATCTTTTTTGTAACGTTTCAGCAATAAATGGTTCCGTGTACAAACCACAGCTTCTGTTGACTCGGTTGCTATGGAAAATCGGACTGACAAACCTATTCAAGCCAGGTTAAATAAAGACCACGGAATAGTTGAGGATGAATTGATACCAATTAGGGGCTTGACAGGAACGTTGGACATTGCAAAACCTGAGATCAGATCAAAATGTGTGCCAGATGAAAAATTCTCGCTTTGGCAAAATGAAATAGAAAGTGCGTTCCGCTGCCGCTTATTGAGCGAGTTGATGGGAAAATAGCTTATGATGCACGTGTTCCTTTCATTTACACTCTTTACTTCTCCTGATCAATTATTTTCGACTAGATTTTTGCCACCAGAATCTAATTTCAAGCATTTCCTTTAAATAAGTCGGGTTCTACTGATATTTTATTCCAGGGATGGTGTCAGATTTCCCATCGACCCAACGTGCCCTTGTTTACGAGCAGTACAAAGACCCACTCAAAATCAAACAGCTCCCCATCCCCGAACCCGAAGAGGATGAGCTCCTTATAAAAATCCGTTATTCTGGAATTTGTCACTCGGATCTCCATGGTTGGCAAGGCGACTGGGCGGAACTTTGCACACTGCCAACGGTCGGTGGACACGAGGGATCGGGAGAAGTCGTGAAAATTGGGAAGAAAGTGATCGATTGGAAAATTGGAGACAAAGCCGGAGTGAAGGTAACTTTTTACACTATTTGATTTTTTTGTATTGATCAAAAGTGCGCTCGACATCGGCACAAGTAGATAGCGAAGGAACAAAGGTCATTTATAGATATTTAACAATCATTGCTTTTCTTGTGAATTCTGTAAGGCTGGACACGAATCCTCCTGTCTAAATCATAGTGAACATGGTTTTGTGGAGGATGGAACTTTCCAAGAATTCATAGCCATCAGAGGAATTGATGCAATTCGAATCCCAGACGGTACTGATCTAGCTGCAGCTGCTCCTGTCCTCTGTGCTGTAAGTTCTTCTCCCCTCCAATTATTACGAATAACAGGGTGTAACAGCGTATAAAGCACTGAAAGAGTCAAATGCTAAGGCTGGACAAGTTGTGGCAATCACAGGAGCTGGTGGAGGACTCGGCTCATTTGCAATCCAATATGCCAAGGCCATGGGAATACGTGTTCTCGCCATCGACCATCCGAGTAAGGAAAAACATTGCAAGGAATTGGGTGCTGAATGGTTTGTCGACGGCTTCAGCACAGCTCTTCCGAAGATTATCAATGAAGTATGTCGCCATCAAACCTTGATAATATCGCTATTAAGATGACTAATGGCGGAGCTCACGCAGTTATTAACTTTGCCACGAATAATAAAGCTATTGAAGCATCGATCGAGTACGTCAGGACCAGAGGAACTGTCGTTTTTGTCGCATTGCCAAAGGATGCAACGGTATGGCCCCTCGTCTAGGAGTACACTTTTTTAGATTGCCCTGAATACAACTCTCGTTGTCTTCAAAGCAATTAACATCAAAGGAAGTTACCTCGGCAATCGAGTCGACGTCGATGAAGCCCTCGACTTTGTCACACGAGGAATAGTGAAGATCCCTTATAAATTGGTCCCTCTCAACCAAGTGCACGAAGTATTTCAAGAGATGATCGACGGAAAAGTTACTTCCCGATGCATTGTAGACTTGTCGTTGTAATAAACACATTCCCATCCGAGTGAACTTTGATGACTCCTGTGCTTTTGTGCCATTTCACCGCTGCCAGGTCAAACTGTGTTGTTTGTGCTGGCTGACAATTCGAGCGCCGTGCCGCAGTTATCATAGCAGCCGGTTCAATAAAGCCCTCTCGTTTTCCCCTTTCCAGTTGTTCTATTTTTGATCGAGACCGTTCTGATGGCTCCTAAATCTGTTTTGGTTACTGGCGCTAATCGTGGAATTGGATATGGTCTTGTTAAGAAATTCCTCGAGAATAAGGAGATCAAGCACATTTTTGCAACTGCTAGAAAACCTGACGAGGCTTCGGTAAGCGGGTAACTTTAGAAAATTGAGATCATGCTGCAGGAATTGAAAGAACTCGCCGCTGATTCCCGTCTTCACATCCTCCAGATGGAAGCCACTTGCGACAAATCCGTAGAAACCGCCTATCATGAGGTGAGTCTTTTAGACAAGGTCTTTTGACGCATGACCCAGGTTGAAAAAGTCGTCGGAAATGATGGACTGAATCTTCTTGTGAACAATGCCGGTATCTTGGTCCATTACAATATCAGGGACAAGCCCAACCGAGCTGAATTTGCCAGACAACTTGATGTTAACATGATCTCTCCTCTCATTATCACCCAGGTATACAGACAGATCCCGAAAAATATGACCATTTCAGATATTTCTTCCTCTCTTACAAAAAGCAGCAACTCATAATTCCGGACCGTTGAGTACTTCCCGTTCTGCCATCGTCAATATCTCTTCTACCGGTGGTTCAATTGCCATGAATGATCCCAGTTTTATTCCGGACGAGTTGAAGGAAGCCTTCGCCAAGATGCCACCCATCATGGCCTACAGAGCCAGCAAGGTATACCAAAAAAAGACTCGAACAATTGTATTTCAGAGTGCATTGAACTGCATAACCAAGCAGTTATCACACGATTTGAAAGACGATGGCATCCTGGTTGCTTGTTTCTGTCCTGGATGGGTTCAAACCGACATGGGAGGACCCAACGCAATGATTCCGGTAATTCACGCTGAGTTTTAGCCTGCAAAAGAGGTTCAGATCGACGCTTGTACACATGACCTGGTACCGACGATCTACAATCTGAAACCCGAACATACTGGAGGATATTTCAAACAAACTGGAGAGGTTATCCCATATTAGTCTGTCAGATATCTCTGTTCCCGAGCTTTTATAAATAAATATGCTTCTAATTGACACCTGATTTCTATTCTGGTTTTGACTATTCCAATCTCTCCCAAAAACCTGGAATCTGCCATATTGCAGCCACGTGCTGATATGTTCCCATTTGTTTGCCAATGTAGACCAACCCCCGAATGTGTGGAAATATTCTGATAAGATCATATCATCGTATGCTTCTTCTCGATTGTTATTCTCTTCTCCGATGGCTCCCAAATCAGTTCTCGTCACCGGTTCTAATCGTGGAATTGGCCTCGGTCTTGTGAAGAAATTCCTCGAAGACGACGCTGTCCAACATGTTTTTGCCACCGCTCGAAAAGCAGAAGAAGCTTCTGTAAGAAGTCTCCTATCGTCCAAAAATAGATTTCAGGAACTGAAGAAGCTTACGGTGGATCCACGTCTGCACATTATTCAAATGGATGTGACCTGTGATCGTTCAATCAAAGCTGCCTACCATGAGGTTTGATTATGTTTTATGTTTTGACGAGTTGAAGAAAAAAACAAAGTAGTTGTAAAAGTTCTGAACACCATGAATTATAATTATGTTTTTGCCCTCTGGTTTGTTATCTTCCGGCCAAACTCTTGGAACTGCTTCGTAATTTCGCAATATTTGCCAAGACAGATCAAATTGACACAGATAGAGGCGGTTTCACAGATTGAAATAATATATTCAACGGGCGGAAAAGGAGTTTTCTCAGAAAGAAACTCAATTCCAGGTTGAAAAGGCGATCGGAGATGAAGGATTGAATCTTTTGGTGAACAATGCCGGTCAATTGGTCAAATATTACCTCCGGGAACCTGAAAATCGAGCAGATTTCGCCAGACAATTTGACATCAACGCAATTTCACCACTGATTGTAGCCCAGGTCAATTATCAACTCTTGAGAGCATTCACTGTATAGGTATTCCTTCCTCTTCTACAGAAAGCAGCTGCTGGAAATACGTCATTTGGGCTGAGTACGGCGAAAGCGGCCATTATCAACATTTCCTCAGATGCTGGCTCGATTGCTCACAATGAACCGGGAGATATTCCTCAGGAAATGAGAAAGAAATTTGACGAGATCTCGCCGCCGATGATTGGTTACAGGGCCAGCAAGGTGAGGTTGTCGGTGGACTCTAATGGAGATTTCAGGCCGCTTTGAATTGCATAACCAAGCAGTTATCCCATGATCTTAAAGACGATGGAATTCTAGTAGCTTGTTTCTGTCCTGGATGGGTGAAGACGGACTATGGGGGACAAAAAGGCATGCTAACGGTAAATTCTATAAGCCTATATGCTAGCCATAGTTGTAGATTGAACAATGCATCAATGAATTGGTTCCTACCATCCACAGTTTGAAGCCTGAGCAGACTGGAGGATTTTTCAAGATCTCTGGCGAAAGAATCCCATATTAGACTGCGAGTCTAATCTCCGAGAGAATAATTTACCCCCTTGATCGTCGTATAAAGAGAAATTCCCATGAGCATTGGACCCTAGTGACATCTCCAGGCGACTCTTACTACTCCTCCCTTATTAGATGTTGCAAAGTTCGAAGTGAGTCATAGCCGATGGAATCTTTGAGATATTCCTGCACTCCGATCGTCCAATAGAATCCCACGCCTCTTCCCTCTCAATTATTCGCCTCCTTTTCAGATGTCTAATTGGAAGCTGCTCCTTCTTCCAATACCAAGAACAGACGTAGGGCAATAACAATTTATTTAATACAAACAATTTCCCTGAAAGACGTAAGGCTCAGAGGTGAGGAGAGAGAGGACGAGATCAAATACTTCGCTCGACGGCAGTAGGGGCTGCAACCTGTAATGGATTCATTTGAAAGGAACTGGTGGGAAATACTCACTCGGATGACCGTATTCATTGGAGTCTTTGATGTGGTAACTTTTGGTTTTCGACGAATTGTCTTGAGGAGAATTTCTTTAAAGGAAGGATTTAACCAGGCGTAGAGGATTGGATTGATAACATTGGTTGTCATCGAGATCCTGAAACGGGGAATTGAGTCGACGTAATTCAGAAGGGGGATAAATTTCCTTCTAGGAACTACTTGGGTAAACATAGAATATTCTTGTTAGACAAAGCACTCACAAATGAGCAATCATCGAGGCCAGATACGTGTGATCCATTTTGGAATCGTGGAAGAAACCCTCATTGTACTCGATGATCAAAGTTATCACATTGTGAGGCAGCCAGGTGGCGCCGAAGATTAGTACCTGGAAATTGAAGCATTATTTCAGATCGAAAAGAGTCAACTGACCATAGATGCCAAAATCATTGTGGTTCTTCTCTGTTGGGCAATGACATTTGATCGTTGCCTGTCCTCCAATGAGACTTTGGACTCCTCCTCCACCATCAGATTCCCATTGAAAGTGCTTGTCTCCAACAGTTGGCTTCTTTCAGTCAACTTTTTCAACTTTGCATCAGCCCTAATGATTCCTTTTCAAAAAGTTCTTTTCTCTGTTCTTACCTTTCCCTCAACCGGGCAAAAATAGTGTAATAACAAATGGCCATAATGGCGAAGGGGAATAGAAATTGGAGCAGAAGGACAGTCAATGCGTAGCCTTTTCGAACTTCGGGCAGTGGCCACTTCTCCGTACAATATTCGCCACAGAGACCGCCAATCTCGACGACATCCATGTACCATCCATATGGCATACAAACGATGACTGACATTATCCAGAGACACAGGGCGACCAAAGAGGCACGTCTCGGATTCAACGGATGTTTGTGAGGTCTCACAACGAGATTGTAACGGTCGAGTGCAATGGCACAAAGGGAGAATGTCGAAACCAAGACGGAGGCACCCTAAAAGTTGGATGAATTAACCATTGGATCTGTCTGTCTGCTAACCTGGACTAATGGAATCAACTTGCAAACGGGGGAAGCAAAGAACCAAGTCTTATAGATATTGGTGACTGGGGTGATGGGCAACGAGGTCAGACACATCAACACGTCGCCGATGGCCAAGTTCATTATGAAGATATTCTGGACTGTCTGCAGATGTCGATTCCTCAAAGTGAGATATCTGAAAAGGGAAGTTCTTTTTATCTAGAGCTTCCTTATTCTTTCCGCCAGACATTGAAAAGGGCCCTCTTTGAGGGAACTTCACACGCGACTATCAGACTCACGAACTATGACGGAGGGAAACTCACAATATGGCTATGTTGCCGATTAGGCCAAGCACGAAAATATGCAGGTACAAGATGCCAAATATTATCATCACTATCGGCTCATTGGTCAGGTCCGGATGCTCGTCCACGTAGCGAATACAAGCAACTTCTTCATTCTCCATCTACAAATCAAATATTAGAAAATAGTGGGGAATTTCTTGGAAGATCTAGAGAATGAATCCAAAACCCGGAAAAGTGAAGTCCACTTATTTGAAACCGCGTCATAAAATCTGATTTGGGAATAGAGACCAGCCATTTTTTTAGAAAGCGAACAATTTGAAGGAGAGTTTAGGATAGGAAAGATGGTGGAATACTACCAGGAGGGAGTTCATTAAAAATGAGGACAGCTACGGGGGGCGGGCCCTCTCCTGGGCACAAAGGCTGTTCGGAAAACCAGCTCTAATCATATTTTGACAAAAAAGACGATTAGGAAGATTTGTGAAAAAGATTGTGCAAAAGAGCAGGAGACGGAAGTCATTTTGTAGAAAGTGGAAAGGAAAGATATTGTGGGAAAAATTAATAAATTTCATTTTCGGGAAATAATGGCGAATATCAACAAATTCTGAGCAACTGCACCCACAATCTGACGAATTGGCTGGTTAAAAGAAACAGATGGGGCTATTTAAAGGTGGGAAAATGATGAGATGTTATTGAAATTTGACTAGGAGGTGTTTAGTGGGACCTCTCGCATTAGATCAACAAATGTCCTCGAAATATCCGAGAAAGGAGGGCGGAGGACACCTCACGAGCCCTCAGTCTACAACTTTGGAATGTGTGAAAAACCAGCTAGGAGGTAAATGAATGCGAGAAGAACAGATAGATGAGCAAAACATAGCAGGGTCAACGGCAATTCCCCTCGTCTGCCTTCGGGCAAATCACTGAGGATTATGGGCAAAAATAGGTCAAGATGTACCCTTCCAGAAGAGCAGAGGGAAGTCAACTGATTACCAAGAAATGTACCAGCGGAAGTGGAATTAAATCAACTAATATACTCAAAACAATTCATCGGAATAATAAAAACTTTGACAGGTGGTAAATTTGCCTCGAGATTACGACGATAGAGGAAATTTACTTTGCACAAAACGTCAACTCGGCGACTGTTTGGAAGAAGAAAAAAAAAGCACAGAGACGTAACGAGTACGAACGTGAGATCTTCCCACGAGCATTCGTAGAAAGGAGACTGAAACAGTGGAAGAATATTCGAACGGATCGAGGCATTCAAATGAGCAGCAGACTAACTGGAAAAGGTCAGTAATTGGCGACTATTGTAGGAGAAGCAATTTCAACAAAAAGGAAATGAATGATGAAGAGACGCCTACAAACTGGACCATATTTATGGACGGGCTGAACTCTAGTCAGGAAATTGAGGCAAAGAGATGATATTTGATCGGAGAAGAGGCTGACAGGAGGACATCACCTCTCAACTAAAATTGAAAAACACGATGAACTAGCCGGGGCAGTTAGGAGGTTGTGTTTTGACAAATGGTACTCTTGAGGAGAGGACAAAAACAATAGGTTAAAGCGGGGGAGGAGGACACCGTCTATTATAACTGGTGGGAGATCTCATAAGAAGATACTGTAGTCTGTTTACCCCTTAAATTTGAAAAGAAACTAACAATTATGAGGGGAGGATAATGACAGCGTGATCTTCTGAGAAGAAGAAGGAAGTACCGGAAGGAAACAGAGGAGGAAGTTTCTCGAATATCCTTATATGGAAATAAATGCCGCTGGGGATAAATGTCTCTCGACCTATTTGTAGTCGAAACTCCGGGCAATCAAGATAGGGTGTCTTTCACGTTTCTTCGTATTATGTTACAGACAACGTGTCCTTCTGGGAAATGGCGAGGAATTGCCTCAAAGAAGGAAACCAGAGCTCTCTTGGGGGCCGGCGTATGAAGGGGATACGGTAGATCTAGCTCACTCTATGGGACAATGGTTAGAAGGAGATCATTGAATTAGTCTCATCTTCTTCCTCTTTTGCAGCATCCGGTGCTCCGGGAACTCCCAAAGATTTTATAGCGTGATAAGGCTGATGTATGAATACGTTAAACACAGTAAACATCCGAGAGTAATCCCATCTCAAAAGTGCAACCGGCCAAATAATATTTTGCATCCTCTACCGTATTCCACGTTCTTTAAAAAGAATTTTTTCTACGTCAAGGAAAGCCCTGCTTGTGTAGAGAAGGGTACAGAAAATAAAGACTAAGGTTTCTCCGAGAAAAATGCGTCAGGCGATTCTTCTGAGTCAAGGCTTAAAATCTCTTTTAAAATCCTCGTTCTCAGAAGGAACACAGCGGTCTAAAATGAAATTGGAACGTGGGATTAAAGAGTTTGGAGATTTCCCGAGATTCTTCAGCGAAAGAAAATGGTTCCCTGTTCTTTCTTAAACAGATTAGTGTTTATTTGGTGATCGAATATGTTTACGTTTGATCTTCATTTCCATGCAACATGGCATTTGTTCGAATTACAAACATTGGGATTATCTGGAGAGGATAGAGATCAGATAGTAAGCAAATGTTCTCCCATTTGCACAGAGCACAATCGTGTACACCTCGGGGAAAAAGACTCTGGTTCGAGGGAAATACCATGAGAAATGGCTAGTAGTAAAGAAAAAAGGCGAGAGGTAAAAATAAATGCATAGATGCTATCGCGGATGGATGTAAGGAAACTGTGTTTAGACCCCCGAAAACACCATTGTCATTCGACTGACTTCTCTTTTTGAATTCCAGCTAAAAAGCAATTACAATTGCATAGGAGTAAATGTTTACCGAAAGCCACGTAAAATAGGCGAGATAAAGGGTCGAAGCCGACAGAAAAGACGACGACTGACAGCTCTAGAGGGACAAGAACTCTTTTAAATAAGAATTTTATAGGAAAAGAGGAAGAGGGAGAAGACACCAAGAAGAACAAGAAGAAGGCGATTCTCACGACGCCAGAGATTAGAATACCAGAAGAGGGGTAAACAGCATCCGTTGCATGTTGCTAGCTGCCCTTTTCGGGGAAACCCGTTGGAAAGAAGGATGTCCTTCTGACAACTTCCTATGAATTGAGTAACAGGAGGAGAGGGACAACTCCAGGAAGAAGGAGAAACTAGACAGCAATTACTCTCTCGAGACTAAGACCAAAGAGAATGGGCTTGTAAGTGGGAATCAGTCAACCGTAGACGATTTATAGGGAAGTCCCCCGCTAGAAAAACTCGAGGCGAATGCTAGACGAAGACTAATTTAAAAATAATAGAAAAACAATTTCGACGCGAGTAGATAAGATAAGGAAAGGTAATTGCCTTTTTCTATTTTCTTCTTACGAATTAGGAACTAATAGATGAGAAATTTGTTTACCTGCGAAAGAGATGAGATCAACACGAACTATTATTTTTGATTACACCAAAAATTACACCAAAATTATCGTAATCTTAGAACTTCAACAGATATAAATGTGGTGACACAGATGAGAGCAAAGAGTGCCCTTTTCGAACAAGCAAAACAGGAGGAAACCCGCCACGAGATCAAGAAGCCCCTGAATGTGAGGGTGCAACAGAAGATTTCCGGGAGCAACATCGAAATTTTGGTCTCTTCTTCAAACTTTGTCATAATCCCTCCCAGCTCCAGGAAATATCATAAAACGTAGAGGATTAAAAATACTGGTCGACTGAACAATGGATTAGATTCGAAACGTGTATTTTGTATACGCAGGTAAGCTGGTCAGAAATTTGATTATCTTTGATCGTTCAATGTACGGTCAACCAGAAAAATGAGACGACTGGGTTCGAACTTCAAACACGGATTATGGGCCATCTTTGCAGAAAGTGCTAATTTATTGTTTTTTCTTCCTCGACCAGCCAAGGGTAAAGTTATCAAAGAGCAGACGCATCAACTTCAAAGAACTTTTTGAGGCAAACAACTTCCAAGCGAATTTTGAAGGATCAAGGAAGCGGACTGGCCAGTGCTGGGAGCGCCACGAACACCAGCCAGAAATAGATCTAATCCTTCCATTTAGTCGAAAGAAATTAGAAATTATTTACGAACGGGGGGACAACATCATTTTAAGAAAAATGATAGTCGGGAATGATTGAGAAGGTGAGGGTGGTGGACACGAATAGGCGGAATATGGCAGTCTTTTTGACCAAAAATGACGGCAAGGACAGCACAAACCACGTTAAGAAGTGGAAAATAGTGGACTTTGGTTGCTTTGAATTTAAAGGACAAGGAAAGAACTTGGATCAGGATTAAAGTTGGCAGGAAGGGAATCAAGTTTCACAAATTTCCTATTCATAGGGGGCTTGGTCAAGTTTTTTGGAAGTCTGCCCCCAGCCCTAATTCTTGGTCACTCAACCAAAAGAGGAAAATGGCCTTGGGCTTTTTAGGAAAGGAGTAGAAGGAGAGATAGTAGACGTAATAAGAAAAGACTAAGAAATAGCCTCTATCTGACGTGGCCATTCTACGAAAAGGTGAGGATGTGCCCACTTGAGCTGCTATCCACCCTGACACCTCGTCAACACTCGAGAAAAAGTCAAAATCAGGGACACCCTCAAAGGACAATGGGTGGTCCCCTCTCTCTTTTCCTCGTTCGACGAATCGCAACCAAAAAAAATAAGAGGAAAGAGAGCCATATTTAAGATGTTTTTCTCCGGGTCGACCATTGTTCCGCGAGCAGGATACGGAGAGATGCCAGCTGAACCCATCACCCGCTTCAGATGGGGGAGTTCAATCTTGCTATCAACCCTGAGTGACAGCATTAAACTTCCAAGGAAATAATTGAAAATTGTGTCAAATTAGAAGACCTACAGGTTAAAGAACATGAAACGGAAAGATGTGCAAGAAGGACGCGTCAGGGTGGGGGACAAGGAGAAAAATGGGGATAATCTCAACAAGAAAGGTTCCTAAAATGGATTGGAGTCAATATCCTCCGATAACGAGGGCATCTTCCCGGTGGAACTGATCTTCCCTTTCCTTTCTTCTAAAATGAGGAACAGAGGACGTGGTACAATGAATTTGACCCTAGATAAAAAAGCGGCCGATCCACACTCTCATGAATACTACAGTTGATAGGATCCCATTTTTCTTTATGGGTACCTTTTGACCTCATTTAAAGACTAATGTGGTTAAAGAACAGAATGATGTTATCCTGTGCTTATTCTAGAAAATACTCCTCATTCTTTCTACACGAACGGATGCACCCACGATGTCCTAGTCATCTGTATGTGTTCATAACACACATCATTTAATGGATGATAAGGCTTCAATAGGGATGACGACCTCGTGTGTCTGCCATGCATATTGTCTGTCGGGATGACAGCTACCCCCGAAGATCTCCCTCCTGCGCATTATTACGAAGTTACTGGGAAGATGAGATGATTTGGGCCTATTTGCATATGTGACGAGTTCTGTCGGATATATTAATGACCGGAATGTAAATTATTGGCAAAGAACAAGTTACTCGGGGTCGAAATCTCACTGGGTCAAAATAAGCTTGTTGCTTTTTGAGCGTCAAATAGAATTTCCTGGTAATTTCGTATTCCTGCTAGTAGAGAAACACCTGATAAAACATTTCTTTTAAAGTACAACTATGTTCTTGCATATCAATGAATGAACACACCTGAATTGAGATTCATCTCCTGATGTAAACCTATACTTTGTCGTCATTTCAAATTAGGTCAAAAAGCATCAGATGAGGCAATTTGAGCCCATTTCCCTCTTTTCGTCGACAGAAAGAGAACACTAGGGACGGAAGTCAATCGAGTCATAATGACATCTGTCATTCCACTATCAACAGTTGAAATTATTTATATCGGCCGTCTGCCAGCTGATTGTCAGTCGATCTCTAAATGTCGGCTTTTGGCCGTTCTGTTTACGGAAGGAGCTGAATATTCACAGCGGGAAGATATTTCTCCAAATGATTGGTGGCAAGACGTCGTTTGTCAGCCAGTCCTGCCCCAGTTTACCTAGTTGTTGAATAACTTATGCCTAACCGGGGGAGTTACAAGTGGCACAGAGTCCCTAAAGGGATCAGAAAACCAGTTCCTCTGTACCATTTTTTGTGTATTCTAGATACAAACTGTGGTAAGAAATCACCAAAATGTTTCCCTCGAAAGATAAAAACTTTCAGTCTCTCCTTATGGACCAGGTGAACTCCTAACCGATTCAAACAATTTTCGTGCGACTAGAAAATTCATCATATCGTGTCTTTTCGGGGAAAAGTTATTCCAGAAAGAGCATTTTTTGATATCTTAGGTACTTGGTCATTGACAGGAGAGAGCTCAGTCAACTTCCAGTATTTGCTGTTATGGCTGATAAATAATTAGTGCGCGACTTATTCAATGATTTTTGGATGTCAGGTGGGAAAATTTCAAAGAAGAAGAAAATGCCAATCGGAGGAAATGTTAGCCTAGGTTATGAGTGTGGGAGGAGGAAGGAATGAAGTCGACAAGTCGTAAGCAAAAAATAATAACGGAGGAGACTTTTTCTCACTTTGAGTCTTACAGGGAAACATCCCTTTAATAACAAGAAATTAATAAATTTTGAACTCACATGAACAGCTTTCATAAGGTTGAGTTCCATCAGCTTCCTCCTGAGCTCGGTCAGCATTTTAGTCCGGTTCTCTGTTTTTAGGACGTGTCTCAAAAGTTTGATATCCTCCGGATCGGGAATATTGTTGAAGGACATCTTCTAGGTTTTCCGGTCGTCTGCAACTGATCTCGACCAGGGGCGTGGTCAGCGAGCCAACAGATGGATAAGAGATCGCCTCTTATGCCTCTCTTTAATGGAAGTGGACCTCCTTAAATTAAATATTTCTTCTTTAAAACAAACAAAATAAGCAACGGAATATGATATTTGAGATGGATAGGAGAAGAGGGCGGAACACGCGCCAAATGAGGGTGTAATAGGAAAAGACGGAGGTCACGAAGGCGGCGACTCGACTTTAACTCAATTTTAAATATTATCTTGTGAGAGAAATAGAAACAGCAGATGACAGCTTTTACAATTGTTCTCTGTTTTGTATAAAAGATCGGGACAGCCCTGAAATGGTGTCAGAGACAGCTGAATAATATCCGAGTAATAGAAAAATGGGTCATAAGAAAGCATAGTTGACTCGGAGATGTGATTGTTGAACGAAGCTAACTCAATCCCAAATAAATACGCCTCAAAGAGGGAAATGGAAAATGTTGTCAGAAATTTGGAAAAGGACAATGTCAGTGGCTATTGGAAGAGATTTTGACCTTGTCCAGGACAATTTGAACAAACTTCAGGGACAAGGAGTTTGCTCGATAAAGCTGAATCACTGCATCCCATAAGAGCAAAAAAGGATAGAATTTTGATGTGCTAAATCCCAGCAACCGGGACAATAAAAGGATCGGACATTCAAGAATGTCAGCTATCCGCCGCTTCCTTCTCATAAAAGTTGTCTCTTCCGCGAAACGCCTCCAAACAATTATGTTCAAAGAAATAAGCAAGAAAGTGTTGGCTACGCCAATATCTTTCATATTTTATTATTTTCCCGCCTATTATGGTTTGGACGCGCGTGCGCGTCCAACGCCAGTCTTCGTGTTGACACCGTCTCGTGCGGTTGTTTTTATTTTATTGTCTCTGTGATTATTTTGTGTAATAAATTATAGTTATTACAAAGAGACTATTTTACTTTATTTTTTGTTGTGCACCTGGATCAGGAGGACATAACAAATTGGCGACCACGAATAAGCATTGAAATTGCCATATTTCAATTGCTTTCTCTCCAAACGAATCTACAGCGATTACCACGTCGCGTTTCGTTCGTCTCTCGCATTATCAGACTTGGAGGATTGTCTGAGGATAGTTAGAAGTTTCGGAAACTTCTGGAATAGACACTCAATAAAGCGAATCACCGCCGTGTGTTGAAGGATCACCGTGTCCGTTCGCTAGTTTGTTTAGTAAGTAGTCACCGTACTTTAAGAGATTGCCATATCCGCTTACTATCAAACTTGTCATCTTTAGTAAGTAGTTGCCGTACTTTAAGAGATTGCCACATCCGCTTACCAAACCAATTGTTGATTTCTAATTTTTCAACGGAATAAAAGTGTCATGGCTGGAAAGGATCCCGAAGAGAAACGCTCCGACTCTACTTTATTGCGAATCTTAGAAGCGATGCAGAATACTCAGAATGACCTGAAGGAAATGATAAAGTCTCAGAATGAGCGAATCCAAAACATCGAAAATGGAACTGCAAATGGAACAGGAAATACAGCCAATACGAGCATGACTCGTCTAATAGGAGATCTGGACAAAAGAATACCGAAGTTCACATTGGGCTCGGATTCCGAAACATCTTTCGCTGAATGGTATGACCGATATGAATACATATTCATTATCGAGGGAAAAGCCCTGGATGACCAGTCACGGCTGCGATTATTGACTGAGAAATTGGAGCAGGAACCATACAAGCGATTCGAATCCCACATTTTACCCAAACAGATCAAAGATCTAAAGTTTGAGGAGGCTGTAAAGATTTTAAAGGATATGTTTGACGATACTGTTTCTATTTTTAGTAAACAATACTCTTCCTGGACATCGGATTTCGATAAGAACCCGCTTGAGACTGACCAAGCTTATGGAGATCGAATCAACGAGCAATTCCACAAGTATATGGGTGATTTGGATGTTGAAGGATATAAAATTCTCCGTTTCCTTGTTGGTTTGAAATGTCATGAAGACCAGGAACACTTACCATTCCTCTTATCGTACGCGAATAAAGCGAAAAAGGAAAACGCTACTTTGAAACTACAGGATATCATTTCTGAACTGAAAAATTTACGAACTTATAAAAAGGAGAGTCAAATGATTTCGAAGACAAATAATAACTCTATAAATCAGGTTACCAAACCTGCTTCCCATTATTATAAAAGGAATTCGAATGGGAAATATGACAGTAATCATGGACAGGATGATTACCAAAGGAGTAAGTCGCAGGGCAATAGATCTAAAACCAGCCGCTGTGCATTCTGTAAGAAAATAGGCCACAATATGGACCAGTGCTACAAGAAGCATCCCAACCTTGCTCGTTATGGTAGAGCTTCCCCCAACTCAAATAAAAAGGATTCTCGCATCAAATTGGTCACCCAAAAGGATAGTGAGGAGTCTTTGTCTGTTGCAGTAAATGCAGTCAGACGTTATACGGATGTCATCGTAAATGGAACACCGTTGATTTTACAATCCGATACTGGAGCGGATGTAACAATTCTGGATAAAAATAGTTGGATCAAAATGGGACAGCCCGAGCTACAGCCAATTTCGAAACAATTTTTCATGGCTGACAAATCTGAATTGCCTTGTCTTGGCAAATTATCGTGTAATTTTGTTCTAAAAGATAAAAAATTCGAAGGAGATGCATATATTATCGAAGATGGTTCAAATTTACTTGGATTGGAGTGGATGACCAAGTCCAAAGACCACCAGAGAGCACTAAATTTACTTGGCTACGCTGTCAAAGCCATTGCAAACCAGGATTCAATAGATTCAATATTGACGAAGAAATATCCTGAAGTATTCACAAAAGGCCTAGGAACGTGCACGAAGGAGAAAGCATGTCTAATTTTGAAAAAGGAGGCGATTCCAAAGTTCTGCCCACCTCGCCCCGTGCCCTACGCATCGAGAAATGCGGTTGAAAAGGAGATTGATCGACTTCTGAACATGGGCGTTATTGAACCGATAAATTATAGCAAATGGGCCGCACCTATTGTGTGCGTAAAGAAGCATAGTGGAGAAATGAGGGTGTGTCTAGATTTTTCTACTGGATTGAACCAAGCCTTGGAAGATAATTCTTTTCCGTTACCTCTCCCAGACGATATTTTTGCCCGATTAAACGGAGGTGCATTTTTCTCTCAAATTGATCTATCGGATGCCTACCTGCAAGTCGAACTGTCAGAAGCATCCAAGGACCTTGTCGTTGTTCATACCCACAAGGGACTCTATCGTTATAACAGGCTACCTTTTGGAATTAAAACAGCACCTGCAATTTTCCAGAATATCATGAACAAGATGTGCTGTGGATTGGAAGGCGTTGCCTCGTATTTGGACGACATTCTAATATCGGGGAGGACCCGGCAAGAGCACGACACAAACCTTTTGGCACTATTTGAAAGAATAGCTGCTTATGGATTCCGTCTAAAATTGGAAAAATGCTCATTTCACAAAGAAGAAATTCGATTCTTGGGATACATTGTCAGCAAGGAAGGTAGACGGCCGGATCCAGAAAAGATCTCGGCATTAGTGAATATGAAAAAGCCAGAAAATCTTCCCCAACTCAAATCTTTTCTTGGAATGATCTCATACTATGGAATTTTCCTAGCCGGAGTAAAACGACTTCGAGGACCACTCGACCAGCTGACCCATAAGGACCAAAAATGGAATTGGGACAATAAATGTGACAAAGCATTCGATGAGCTTATCAAATTACTTTCATCTGACCTAAATTTATGCCATTTTAATCCGGAGTTACCAATTATAGTCTCGGCTGACGCATGTGACTACGGAATTGGAGGTGTCATTTCTCACCGGTTACCAAATGGAGATATTCGACCAATTCATCATATTAGTCAAGCTCTGACCGCCGCTGAAAAGAATTATTCGCAGATAGAGAAAGAAGGACTCGCTCTGGTAACGGCTGTCAAGAAATTTCATAAATATCTCTACGGTCGAAAATTTTTACTCCAGACGGATCACAAACCGTTACTGGCAATATTTGGAAGTAAAAAGGGCTTGCCCATGCATACTCAAAACCGTCTATTAAGATGGGGGACCATTCTCTTAGGATATAATTTCTCATTAGAATATGTGAAGACGGACAAATTTGGACAAGCTGATGGATTGTCACGTCTCATGTCGAGCGTAAAAATGGAGGATGAAGATGTCGTCATCGCCCAGGTCGAGCTCGACATCAATGGAAATTTTAACGAAGCTATCCGCTCTCTCCCATTACTAGCAGAACATATTGCAAAATCATCCACTGAAGATAAAATTATATCACAAGTTCTTCGCTTCGTAAAGAACAACAACTGGCCAAATTATAATACAAAAATGGATCCAGGATTAAAACCATTTTTTGAAATTAGACATCAATTGTCTATTATTGAAGACTGCCTTATTTTTGGAGATAAGATTGTTATCCCAATTGTGCTTCGCCCTCGAGTTCTAAAAGAACTACATCGTGGACATCCAGGAATGCATAGGATGAAATTATTGGCGAAAAATTTCGTTTATTGGCCAGGTCTAACAAAGGACATCGAATTTTATGTACGCACTTGTACGAATTGTCAAAAGGCAGCGAAAACGGATCGAAAAGTACCTCTCAACCCTTGGCCGACGCCAAGCAAAGTGTGGCAAAGGATACACATCGACTATGCGGGACCCGTGGATGGATCTTACTTCTTGATTGTGGTTGATTCCCTCTCCAGATGGCCCGAAATAATCATGACAAAATCCATCACAGCCACAGCTACTGTTAAAATCATGGAATCTATTCTCGCCAGGAATGGTCTACCAGAAACCATCGTCAGCGACAATGGTACTCAATTCGCATCCAAGGAATTTGCGACTTTGTGTCGAAATAATGGAATCACACATATTTTTACCTCTCCCTATCATCCACAATCTAATGGAAAAGCTGAACGTTTCGTGGACAGTTTCAAGAGAGGATGTCAAAAATTAAAAGGGGAGGAGGGACGTATAGATGACAGAATTCTCAACAAATTCTTGTTATCGTATAGAACGACACCTTGTCCATCACTTCAAGGAAAGACACCTGCTGAAATCTTTACCGGAAGAAAATTGAGGACAACACTATCATTATTGCTTCCAAGCAGATCGGAGCATTCGGATAATTTTTCGTCGAAGATGAAGGATCAATTTGATAAGAAACATGGAGTCAAAGAAAAGTCATTCGACGTAGGAGATTCCATCTTGTATAAAAAGCATCATTACAATGGCTGGACATGGATAAATGGGAAGATCATCGCTAAAAAGGGAAAAGCCAATTATCTGGTTGAAGTCGAAGGAAAAACTTACCATGCACATGCCAACCAGTTGAAAAGACAACTCGACCAGGAGTCGACGAGAGATAGCCCTTGGCTGAATACAATGATGCACACATTCAACGTGTTCCCTCGGATCAAGGAAATACCGGACACGATATCTGCTCCCACAAGTCAAGACCAAGAAGATCAAGGACGACCCGAGCCACCTGTCAAGCCGACGACGACAACAGCTCCCGATGATCGACAGCAAGCTGCGCCACCTCTTCGCCGAAGCTCTCGACCTCGACGCGCCCCGGATCGACTACTCTTCTAATACGTTTTGATAAGTCCCATTACTTTATTTTTGTTACCCTACTTTTACATTAAAAAGGGGAGGTGTTGGCTACGCCAATATCTTTCATATTTTATTATTTTCCCGCCTATTATGGTTTGGACGCGCGTGCGCGTCCAACGCCAGTCTTCGTGTTGACACCGTCTCGTGCGGTTGTTTTTATTTTATTGTCTCTGTGATTATTTTGTGTAATAAATTATAGTTATTACAAAGAGACTATTTTACTTTATTTTTTGTTGTGCACCTGGATCAGGAGGACATAACAGAAAGCAAAGGCGAGTCAGCTGAAAAACGACGGGATTTCAGAAATTAATGAAATGATGTCAACCAAACAGGGAAGCACCAAGCGAAGCACCAACAATGACGATGTTACCCAGACAGTAAGACATCCATGTACCAGGTCAAGAAGACATAATTATATGAAGGAGAGGATAATGAAGAGGGGGAGGAAAGGAATATGAGAGAAAGGCCGTGGGACTTTTAAATGAAAATCAGCTATGGGAATGTCCTTTAGACAATACTCGACGGCTTCTGTTTCAAAAGTGTACTCTGTCAAAGAGAGGCTGTCTGCCAGTGACGACTAATTAACAATGGTTCAAGGATGATAATATCTGCAAAAGTTCTGTGTGTCACCTCGTCTACCTCACACGCATGGTGTTCGTTCTCTCGTTTTAACAGTCTAAGTTTTCAATGAAAGAACAGGTCGTCGACTGATTGCTTTTCTCTTCTCTCCAAAATCTCTTCTCAATATTTATCCACCTTCTTTTTCATAAGGACACAGCGACTTTCAAGAATATTTTCCACTTGACTTCAATTCGCAGCAATTGCTCCAAAAATGGCCAGCCAAAAGAACACCCCCCTCGTCTAATTCAGTTTTCCTTCCAATTATGCAAACAAAGCGTAGGAATATCCATGTTCCTAATTGGTAGCAACCGCGTGACATACACCGAGTGACCAGACAAGACGAGGACGAACATCCTTCCGGTAGACAATTCTAAAGAGGTCTCGAAGAGGGGGATGATCTCTATCATTCTCCGTATTTTACTGGGATAGACTGACGATAAGAGTGGGATAAGCCAGTCACTTTCAAAGTCTTTGTGTTTTATGACGGGATAAACAAGGAAAAGACTCCTTAGATGAGGATAAAAAATAAGGATATGGTTATGGTGTTGACACAGACTGGCGGAAGAATATTAGTTCTTATTAGAAGAGAATATAAGCACGAGATAAGAATCCTAATAAGATGGCTGCACCTTCCGGGGAAAGGGAGACGGCAACAAGAAAGTGCAACATTTTAAGAAATCCAGCAGGGGCTTGTCTACTCTTTCCAACAACGACAAAAGAAGCCAGAAGAAAATAGCAGGAATCACATTTTGACCACCCACGATGTGGTTGTAATTTCCGTTAATTTAAATGTGACTGCACTTGGTTTACCTTCTTTTACAAAGATTTTAAAAAAGATGTGTAATATTGCCTGTGTCAATAGTATCGTAGCACCTAGATCTCCGTAGATCACGAGATTAAAGATAAATTTGGAAACAAAAGATAAATTATCATTCATGGACTTGGAAACCAAGGGAAGAAGACGACTGACTTTTCTTGCAGTTTCCTGCTACACGATCTAGCCATCCATCCTGGCATGTTCATTTTGTTTCCTCCATTCCCAGTAAATCAAAAACCAGAGCCCGCAGCAGTACAAAGAAGCGCTGACCCTCCGGCTCCGGCGGCTATTCTCTTTATCCGTTAAATCGCCGAAAAAGCCGTAATATTTATCCAGCTCCGTAAGCATGCTTTTTGCCATTGTCGGGTTGCGTTTCCGTAAAAAGCTGCGTATGTTTCGGCTGGCTGTCTTCCTTCTGGCCCTCTCCACGTACCGGATACGTGCCCAACCTCTTTGCCAATTTGGTTACTCTCGTAGGTTTTCTTTCTCCGGTAGATTTTGGATGGATTGCAGCTTGTCTGCCACAAGATGTGGCGACAGGAGTTTGTGTCGATGCGCCGGGAGAACAGTGCTACATCGACGTCGATTTGATTGTTTACTGCTGTATGCTAATCTTTTTTTCTTATTGAAAAGACATTGTCAGGCATTCCTCCTCCGCCTACAACCACTACCCAGTTACCTCCACCAGTATTTTGTACTCCTGCTCCCATTCTGCCTACACCTCCTCCTCCATTTACTGTAAGCATTCGTTCACTCAGTTTCATGTCGTCCCAGGGTATTTGTGCTGATGTTCTTCCGTGCTGCAATCCTACTTATTGCGCTTCATATCCAAATGAGATGAGGGCACTTTGCCCGGTCACTTGTGGTTACTGTATCCCAACTGGTGGAACAGCAACTACCGGCAACAGCGGCCTCTCGTTGATGAAATGCTCAGACGCCTGGGTAACTTGTTCCCAACAGAAACATCTCTGCCAAGTTCCCGAACACAGAGAAAAACTTCGAAAACTGTGTGCATACACTTGTGGTTATTGCACCACTTGCATAGACAATCGAAATCAGTAAGTCCTCTGTACCATTTTAATCCTTTTCAGCTGTGACTCGTATGCCCAGAATGGTTTCTGTACCGCTGATACTTACACAACGAAGCAAATTCGGTCCTTCTGTGCACAGACTTGTGGCTATTGTGGCGGAAATACCAATTGTTTCGACAACAGTCCAGAGTATGTGTGACTTCCCTATCTCAATTCGTTTCAGTTGCCCAATATGGACTGCAAATGGCTTCTGTTCGAGTAAGTATTATTCAACGGAACAGAAACGGTCGTATTGTCCAAAAAGTTGTGGGTTATGCGAATGTGCTGACAGGGATTCAAGGTAGGTTTCTCTCTTCTTATTCAAATTAGTTCCAGTTGTCCAATTTGGAAAAAGAACGGGTTCTGTTCAAGCAAATATTTTTCACAAGAACAGATACGGTCATACTGTCCCAAGTCTTGCGGATTTTGTGGTGGAAACGTCGACTGCTTCGATAATGATTCAAAGTAGATTCAATCATGAAGCCCATTTATTTTCTTTTAGCTGCGCAATTTGGAAGAGGAATGGTTTCTGCACGAACACTTTCTATTCAAAGGACCAGATTCGATCGTTTTGTGCAAAAACATGCAACATGTGCAGCTACATATCTACCAGCGCAAATTGCACCGACAGCGATACCAGGTGCCCTTTTTCTAGACTCTAAATGAAAATTTTAGTTGTCCGAAATGGAAGAAGAGCGGTTTCTGTACAAATGAATATTACTCGGGGACACAGAAGAAGGCGTACTGTGCCAAAACATGCAATCTCTGCTAGCTGCCTCTAATAAATATTTATTTTTTCTTTCCTCGAAGGATTGGAGGCAATGTGACCGAATGCAAGCCTAGAATATCTCCGTTTGGAGCAGGTGTCAAATATTTGAATCCGAGAATGTCACCGTCTGGCGGAATGGTCGGATTGATAAGATCATTCAATTGGAAGTAGTCGTCTTTCGGAGGAATTGTTGGGATAAGTGTAAACCCAAAAGGATTATATCCCATTTCCTCCTGGTGAGCATGATCTCCTTCCAGCTGCCCCTCATGTACGTGGATGTCTTCCTGATGAGCCGCTGTACCCTCGTCCCCTGGCTGATCAAATACATTGTAGACGGAAATAGACGAGGACCTACCCGATGGTCATGGGAATGCTCTCCACCTCCAATAGAAATGACCGTTTCGTCATGGGAAGTGTGTGGACCTCCCAGGATATGGGGTGAGAGAATTTCTATCAAAAACTTTTCGGCGGATGCTGTACGTGGAGATAGAAATTTCGGACTTAGAATGATGACAGCACCCATTTCAGGAGAGAGAACTTGGGGCGATAGGCCAGCTAGAAAGAGCTGGATAGAAAAGGGGAAATACCTGGGCTGAGGATATCAATGACCATGACATCCGGCGACGCAATGTGTGGTTCGAAGGCTCTTGGGGTCAGGATCTCTACCAACTAAAACGGGTTATTGGGCTAGTATAAGACATACAAAAGCTCTTGGCGTCAAAATATAAGGAGTGAACGCCCGTGCTGACAATATTTCTGCTATGAATGCTGCTGGAGAGAGAATCCTGGCCACTAGTGCGACTGGAGAGAGAATAGCGGCCAGAAAAGCATCCGGGGAAATCGTGTACACCTAAAAACATCAAATTTAATAAGAATGTAATCTTACAGAAAAGGCTTCTGGTCCAAGGGTAGACGAAACAAAAACTTGAGGAGATAATGTCACCAACTCCAAGGCAACTCCTTCATTGACCATATTGGTAAAGGCGACAGGCACTAGCGTTGTTTCGCCTTCTTCGGCTGCTCCTTCTTGTCTTTTCACTCTTCTGTGATGAAGAGAATCGGTGGTTTGAAGTTCAGATAAATCTCTGATTTTGTCTTCTAACCACCTTTCTTTGTCTTTTCTCGTCAAATATGAGGAATTGAAGCTGCGACCTGCTTTGAACTATGATAATTCCGTCTGCTAGAGTACCTGTGTCCTGATAAATGAGCTGCTGCTGCTTTGGTGTCAGATAGGTAAACCCATTTCGGACGATTTCTTCATTTTGCTCCGATGTAAAACTCTTTCTAGCCATCAACCAGTTGTAATCATTTCGGCTCATTTTCTGTACCAAGGGAAAATGAACAGTGGCGATTTCATAGATTTCCTTTTCTCTTGAATGCAACATTTTCTGGAAGACCACCATCGGTAAATGCGGACACTCACCATGATTTGTTCCCCAGTACCGCTAGCCATAAGTATCCATTCTAGAAGATTCTTCTGATTGGCATTACTACCCGTAATAATCTGGAAATGTGCGATTTTGTGCTGATGACGATCATTGTCTTCCAAGGCATCGCCCGACTTTTATTAGTCTCCCGGGGAAGGATAGGTCAGCCACGCGGTCAGGCGGCCATAAAACTGTTGAAATCTTGAACTTCTGGGAAACAGGTTATTTTACTTTTTGATCAGAAGGAGTTCAAACAATGCTAACCTGGGTTAATTTAGGCATCGAAAAGAGGCCATCTCCTTGGAAGGACAGAATGTCCGGAGACAAAAGAGATCTTCTAGAAACACTTGGCACAACAGAGAAAAGGCGGGGTGACAACATTGACAAGACAGTGTCATTCGTATTCTAAATTGAGAAGATTTCAGAGTGAGGAAGTTCATACACTGTAAGAATTGAGAACGCGGAGGATTTCTTTCATCGACTCTTCAAAACCATCCGTCGACTTCTCTTTCTTGCTGAAAATGGGCAGCTGCAGCCTTTTGTACAACCTGAAGAAGGAAGATGAATGATACTTCAAGATGAGTCTTCAACTTTTTATTTTCGGAATCTATGAGCTCGTAATAGGAATTGACTATATTCAGTTTTCTGTAATGTTCCTTCATCTGGTCAAGTGCTTCGATATAAGGCGCATGGCTTCGTTTCACCCTTCTAACTTTTATCCTGGGAGCAGAGGCCTGCGTAATCTCCCAGAGTAACTTCTTCAGTCTCTTCCTCCTTTTGCGATCAACAATAAATTCTTTGCCAGTTTTATAATGAAGAATCCTCCGTCCGTCAAGTCTGATAGGCGGAGGGCGCTTCTTTCGCCGCTTTTTCATTCGTCTTCTTTTTATAAAGAATAAGTTTGATCTCTCTACCCTGAAAATAAAATTTGTCTCACAGATCTATTAGTCTTACCGTAGTTTATCACGTTTTTCAAATACAATTACCGCACATTTAGCTAATTTGACTAGATTATCACTCTCATGGGCACATAACGCATACAAAACTCTTTCTACATGGCGCAGCTCCGGGAGAATAGTCTTCACCTTGGCCTGAAAAACGAAAACATGGATAAACCAAGTCAGCTAGCCTTTATCAAACCCTGCCAGCTGATGAGTTCCCAGTACTGCCGAAGGCCACTCTTGTCGATATCATAAAAACGTTGTTGTTTTGGGATAATATCACAAGACGCTGAGAAAGCACTTGCCAGTTTTTGAGGGCTACCTTACCACAAATTGACCAGAACAATATAAGATAGACGGCAAACATTACGCTACGTCAAGTTCTTAGACAGTTCGAGATCGGTACGTTGAGCTTTTTGAACACTTGGGAGAGCAAACTGCTGTCGATCGCCGATCAACAGTCATTTCCCGGCGAGGGAGATAGAGGACAACTGAAAGTCGATCGAAATAGGGGACTGACTATGTTCGAAGAGAAAGCCATAAGAGTGCGCGAAGAGAGACAGCGAGACTGAAAATACGTCAACTTTATCACCAAGGAAAGGGGAACCTGATGGAACAAAATCAGCGTAGAAACTTTTTGATACTCAAAATGAGAGTACCTAGCTCTTCTATGTACTGAACTTTGATGTCGCTGAAAATATTTTCCCTATTGTGACCGGCTATTCGCTAGAATCTAATTTACTGTGAACTTTTCCATAATCTCCGACCGATAGAGATTCCCTCGGAAGTTCCTGGTTTAAAGTTGGGCTTCCGCTCCCGTGCAGGCAATAATCCGTTATTCATCCGGATGACACATTGCGCAAGTCAAAACTGACACCGCCTGGGAGCCGAAAAAATATTTGGGGATTTTATGGTCTTTCGGAAAAATCTCTTGTCAGATGACTCTCTCCATATTTCCATCCAATATTGTTCGCTGAAATGTTTTGTCTAGACGTCGAACCCCTTTCCTGGCCCCATGACCTGCTTGGCTACAATTCTACTCTCCCCTTCTATGAAAAATTGATTAGACATCCTTTCAGCTGTTCATTTTTTGCCTTATTCTCCTATTCGTGCCGTGAAATGACCGCCCAGCCACCCGTGGGGAATGCCGCTTCCATTGTGTTTGATCGTTTTTTGTCCCCGACCCCAGAGAGCGGTCGGCTGGCAATCTTCTTACGTAACCCGGATGTGCTTTCTCCCCAATTTCCCCTCTCTAATTTGTCTACCAGTTCTCTAAATTGAACCTGTTCCTCTCTCCCATTTTCCTCTTTTTCTCATTATAATTTTGTGGGGTTTCACGTGTCCTCGATCTCGATCAGACACTCTGTGAACGTGGAAGCGGCTGCGCAAACCACTGACCTTACTAGTATCGATTTGGCCAATTTTCCCGTGATTTTCGAAAGTCTCACGTCTTGTTCCTCCTTTGGTTTTCACCTGGCCCCCTTTTCAAAACAAAGGAAGTCTTTTCCGGCCATAAGAAGACCCATCGATTTTGAATGGGGGTTCCTGCTGTCAAGAAAGGAAGTCGCTCTGTTTCATATTCCGGGGCCTTTTCAACTAGCCGGCGGTCTCATTTTTCTTCGCTTTTTTTTCATCTCGCTCTTCGTGTCTCGTATCTTCCTTTTAGTAATTGCATTTTCTCGAATGCTAATTGTGTGAATAACGCCTTTTACCCGGGCAAAGAACTCTGCTCCCTTTTTATCGGGGAAAATGGCCATCATCTGCTTATTTTCCTGTGGGGTGATCGGCCGGGGAAACACGTGGACACTCACCTGCAGCCGCAGGTATCTTTTGAAGAGAGGGAAACCATATCTCTTGTTTTGCCCCTTTGAACTTGTGCCGTGAATGATAGCCAGGAGGAAGTTCTGCTTCTTCTCCTCACTCAAAAAGCCCTCATAAATCTCATAATGAGGAGGAGGACGCTGCTTACGTCATGATTTATGGGGAAATAGCTTCTCTTCAAGTGGAGAAGAGATGAGGATTTTTCTAATTTCCGCGGTGTTTCCTCTTGTTGCCTCTCGTAGTTCTCCCAATGCCCCCGTTCTTGATTGACAGTCTTAAAAATGTCGCCTTATCTCCCACCGACGAGTAGCGCTGTTTTGTCTGCCGGATAAAATTCAATGAAACAAAAAAAGTCGGTAGAGGGTATCCCGACTGTATTACAGAATCGATTAAAATCGTCAAAGTTTGCAGTCTCTGCAAATAGAGACAGGTGTTTTGATATTTCCCGTTGTCTACTATCTTCTTCCCTTCAACCTCTCCCGACTTCCTTGTATATCTTCCTATTTTTCAGGGTAATTCATCCGGGTAATGGTGCTCCGTGATCTCAATCTCACCGAGCCCTTCTACCTGAAGGTCGACGGCAAATGGGTCTATGTCAGTGAAGAAGTCCTTCGAAATCATCCGGGTGGCAGTGCCATTACCACGTATAGAAATAAAGAAGTGGGTCAGACACGTCATTTCCGACAATTCATAACTAATTTCTTCCTAATACGTCTTCCAATAATCGCCAATTTCAGGCTAGCACAGTATTCCACACATTCCATGCGGGTTCGAAAAAAGCTTACAAATGGCTGGACGAATTGAAGAAGACCTGTCCAACACAAGAACCACCAATTGAAGAAGAGGAAGAAGAAATGTTGGCCGGTTACGAGGATGTAAATATGGGCACATTTGACATAACAAAAGAACGAGCCGAAGAAATCACAAAGAATTTCGACCGACTACGGATAAAATTGAGACAGGAAGGATTGATGAAAGGCAGCTATTTATTCTACATTAGAAAAGTGAGCCTTACTCTGTTTATGAAATAATAAAGAATTCAGGTATTGGAAGCCATTGGAATTATCAGCCTTGCTGTCTATCTTCAGCTCCACGGGTATTATGTGGCTGCGGCTCTTTTGATGGGCCTCGCTTGGCAGCAATTGGGATGGTTGGTACACGAATTTGCTCACAATCAGCTGTTCGAAAACCATTGGCACAATGACTTGGCCAGGTATCCTTTCCCATTTCTATAGATAAGAATTTCTAGTTATTTCGTTGGAAATTTTCTCCAAGGTTTCTCATCTGGCGGATGGAAAGAGCAGCACAATTGTCACCACGCGGCGACGAATGTTGTCGGTCGAGATGGAGATCTCGACCTTATGCCTTTCTTCTCCACCGTTGTCCAAGATCTCAAGGTGGGGGACTCCTATAATCTTCGTCTATTTCTATCTCTTCAGTCTTGTGACAATTGGCTGTTGAATATTCTCCCATACCAGCACATTTACTGGACAGTCATGTTGCCTTTCCTTCGTCTGTCCTGGCTCTCCCAGTCGGTTCAATTTGTCGCCGCGATGCCTACTCATTTCTACAAGTATTACCAAGAACGGGCCATCTACGAACAGACGGCTCTCTTCGGCCATTGGTTCTTCGTCTTCCTTCAACTTTATATGCTTCCTGATTATAACACCAGGTCAGGAACATTCTTCTTGGAGTATCTGTCCGTTTTAGGCTACAGTTCTTCTTTATCTCCCAGCTAACTGGCGGTTTCCTCCTGGCTCACGTGGTCACGTACAATCATTATTCTGTTGACAAATTCCCCAGTGAGTGATCAGCTCAGACTGTCCAGAAAAAATGATTGTAGATTCTTCAAAGATCATGGAATCCTATCCATGTCTCCAGCTGTATACTACCAGAAATATGCAGCCAAACACGTTCATTGACTGGTTGTGGGGCGGTCTCAACTACCAGATTGAGCATCATTTATTCCCAACCATGCCACGCCATAATCTGAGCAAAGTGAGAAGCTACACTACAGAGACAAACGACTAATCCGAACAATTTTAGGTTATGCCAAGAGTCAAAGAATTCTGCAAGGAGAATGACCTTCCTTACATGGTGGACGACTATTTTACTGGGTGGAAGGCCGAAATTCAACAGTTTGCCAATGTGGCGGAAATTGCCAGCAAAATGAAGAAGAAGATCTTATAAAAGGGGGAAACTGGACGGTGTTTATTTATATTCACGGAATAAAGTGATGTCGATGTGATGACAACGGGGAATTATCGTCTTCCCCACCCCCAACCACCATGAGGAAGGGCTAAAATGAGAAAAGTAGAACAAAAAAAGGGAGACTTACGCAGTCGATCTGGTCCGAAGAAAGCATCCCATCCTTTTCGCCATGGGCGTAGAATGAAAGCCGATCGTCGTTGTGGAAGTGGTTCCGACATTTCAGAAAAGTCGTTGGCTAAGGAAACTGGAAAGAAGGAACTCCAAGAAATGGAGGACAAGGCTAACCTGTAACCAGAATGGTCAACATCAGGATGGACAGCAGAAGACGCATTGTCGCGGGGTACCCTAAATAGACAAATGAGCACAGCTTGGAATAAGCAATAAATAAAGAACAACGGGGCAATTTGACAGCCGCGTTTTTGACTGATTGGTAGACGAGGAAGGGCGGCTATGCCAAAAAGACGACGACGTCAAAGGATATGGCGAACGGCGAAGAACAAAGGAATCTGTGATGTATTGCGTAGGATTCGAGAACACGCGACGAATATTTGGCAGATTCTCCCCTCTATGATTATCTCTGTGCCATGTTCGTTGATTTTCGGAAGACGGAACGCGGAACGAAAAGGTGAAAATGCGGAATGCGGACTCCGGCGGGGCGAAATGCGATATCGAATATGCAAAATCACGCATAACACTTCCTTGTACCCAATGCTTTTCGTCGGGTCATTCTTCTATTGGTTTTGTTGGAATAATGGCCTCTTACACGACGACATTCCATTAGGTTTGGCCGGGAACGGAGAGTACGAGTCCATTTCGATGTGGGGGTGTCGGACAACGAACTTTCATGACTCATCCGACAAAATATTGTATTCTATGCCAGGAGGCGGTCGAATTCTTTGTAGATATTCATCATTTCACTGTATTTGACCATGATTACTGGTCTAGAAATGCCCGGCACCCGAGCGTTATCCCCCAGCTGCAAATGTTGAACACTGATCTACACAACAAGTATGTTTTTGTGGACAAATGAACAATGGAGATGAGTCAGAGTGAGTGGATAATCCCCTAATTATTACCGTATACACAGACTTTGATCCCACGTGGGGTGTGTCCTCATTCAAAGACAGCCCTACAAAAGCTGCCACTTTCTGCAATCCGCTCCACCCCGCGCCATGTCGTTCAGTTCATATCAAAATCCAGAAAATCTTTTTGCTGTATTCAATCACGCAAGACAATGTATCGGCGAGAATCAATGCACAAAACCCGGCTGTATTGAAATGAAGAGCACATTTTCCCACATGGACAATTGCTCTAACAGGAATTGCCAAGAACCGTCGTGTTACGCGGCCAATCGGTAATTTCTATCTTTTTTCCCCTTTAAATCGAAACCATTTCAGGATGCGTGAATGTGTTTGGGGTGATTATTTAAAGATTTATCAAACTCCGAAGTAGCCGCTGTCTCCTTCTCTCCTACTGGTCGTCCCAATGTGCGTGTGTCAAGTACAAGTCTTCTGGCGTTTTTCTCCCAGTACAAAACGATTAGCACTGTAAATAAATTTCTATGAAAATCTTCCTTATTTTCTTGGTTGCGTTTTTTCGAGAGCTTTGTTGATCGAATTTTGCAGGACATGAGTACTTTTGCACGGTTGCAACCGCCAAAAACAAAGAAAACTCTCGACCACTCGCTTTGTGAAGCACTCTCGATGTTAATGGTTGATCTCCGTCTCATCGTAGATCAAGAAATGCAAAAGAACGAACTAATAGGTCTTTAGAAATGACGCACTTTCTCAGTTCTCACTTTCTCACTTTCTTAGCCGCTAATGTTATTTTATTCTTTTGCAAAATTTCAATGATCAAACCCGTTGTATTTAAAAAAACTCGGCTTAAATCAAAAGATTGCTCTGAATCAAAGTGAGAAACGAGTTATAAAGAAGCCCCAACGCACAAATTGATCAGCGCAGATTGTGCACATCGACACCATCTGCGTGATTTTTATGAGGCGACCACCAAATAAGTACTGTAGAATTAGCCACGGGATGAGTCAGGCTATCCGCCCACAATCAGCCAAAAATGTGCCAGATTACCCGCTGGTGAATCATTTATCCCGGCTCAGCGGAACAGGATTAACCTATCTGATCAGAGCTTTATTGGTGAATCAGAGAATGTGTCATGGAATGAATCAGGGGGGACTTTGCAGGGAAGAACGATGAATTTTTATCATAAAAGACGGGAATTGACTCCTTCGACGAGTTCTCCTAAATCGCCGAAACCTTCCATGTCGCCAGTACTCAAATTAAGCTGAAACACGGCTATTGACTCTTTTTGCAACCTACTCCAAATTCTTTGTTCAGTGACTCTGTAAACTTTTCCGTGAAGTGGGGAATGTCCTCTTTGACCTTGACATCGTCACGATAACTGAATTTGTTGTGCATTTCCTGAGTTGGAGTACTTGTCAGCTGTGACAGAACATTTTGGATCCTTTCTGTTAACTACGAAAAGGTGTATGGGTCAAAACAGGAGAATCCTTACATTTTCCATAATTAAAGGAACGACCTGCAGCTAAAAAGAAAATTGTATGAGGAGACTGTCTGTGTTGACGTTTGGTAAGCATGTGACATAAGCAAGAAAAGAAATAAACACGTGTAAGAGACGGAAAGAAGGAAAGTTCGGGAGACAAGACAATAACACTGTCGATCTTTGATTATCGAGATGATAGGCAGAGGGGATTCCCCGGGAGAAACCGACCGTTTTCTATAGGTTCGGGTCCTCAAAGTTTTGTATTACAGCATGGATTAGACGCGGATGTCTTTTTTGACCGAAGAGTTAGCTGAATTCCCTTCCAGGTTATAAAAAGCCGGAAATAGAAAGGAGGGTTTCCTTCCGGTTTCCGAAACTTTTGCCGGTAATTTTCGTCTATTTCAATAATAGATAATATTTACAATATTGTTAGATTTTGATTGGAAAACGATGGCTGTCTATCGTTGTGATCCCAATACTTACGGATGTTATCTTAAATCAGGTAAAAAATGGTTCAATTGCGTTGGTTTTTTAGTTGTTCTTTTTTAGTTGTTTCTGGTTCCATCAATATATTCCTTTGTAGAAAAGAGAGGCAAAACCTTCGCCTTTTTTGGTTGTGTCCGTCTAGCAACAATGAGCCTTTCTTCTCATTCAGCCTTATTGCTTTTCCCCTTTCAAAAGTTTCGATCTTTTGTTGTATTCACTTCTATCATGGGAATGTTTCATCATTTTTAGGAATACCTGGTTTCTGTGAATTTTGTGTAGAGTTTCATCGATGGAAGAAATGCAGCTATGCTCTAATTTATTTCTTTTCAAGAATGATTCAGGGCTATGCCATTGTTTACCATTTTGTGGCTATAAATGTCTGCTATTGAAACCATCGTTACCGTTTCACCTTCTGCTTCCGTTCGAACCAATCTCGTATAGCAATGAAGATTGCTGTCATTCTTCTTCTTTTGGTTGCCGTGTCGATCTATGCCGATCATGTTGTGTCTGCTGATGAAGCTGTTGATGTATGGAACGTAAAAAAAAGAAGCTTGGCCTACATGCTGGGCGTTGAACGGTGGAGACAGATGCCGTAAGAAGTGCCAGAAGATTACAAGCTCCTGCACCCGCAGGAAATACACGACAGGACATTGCGAACGATCTTCCATTAAATTCACCTGTGTCTGCAAGCCGAGATGTCACGTCTAATTGTCTCTGCAACAGAATAAATCATTCGAAATCTTCTTGTAATCGTTCTCATAGTTCACATCATCTCATTCTGCTCTCTGATTTCTCGATAACTGCAATTAATCCCATCGAAATAGATCTACTTTTGGGATCACCAGGATTAAATTTCGTTTTATCGCCAATTTTCATAGATGTGGCAGTGTTTTTGTTTCCTTATAGTTCTCATTTCTGGAAGTGAACTGCCACGTATGTCTTGACAGTCATTTATAGTTAACGTAGCCATTTAAAGCGTGTGAGAATCAGGTGCTCTACTTAAATGAATCTTGGTCATCTTGGGATCTTCTTCCCTCGGGAAGTTTCTCCCTCAATACAGCTTGTTCATACACGGTATCTTGATATTTACCAAAGATAACTACATATTTTAGTTGGTTTATCCAAATGATACGGCTCTTTGTGGACTCTTTTACAGCCGAGAGCAGTGGGATAGCCTCTCTGTTGAGACCATTGGCGGAGTTGATGCCTTTGGTACAGCCGTGTAATTTATTTTTCGTTTTACAACTATTAAATTTCCTTCAGCAGCCTTGACGAATATCAGGCAATAACATGTCTCCCTCCTCCGTGGTATTCCATCTTCTTACCCTCGCGTGCTGAATCTTTTGACGCCGACTTCACCTTCAATTCAATGGATGGCTATTGTAAAACTCACAATTGCACTAAATTTCGCTTGCTGCAAGTGGACCCATTCAAACATAATGAGACTGTTCCCGTCACTCCAGGAATGGAACCGTTTGTCATAATGGCCAACAGTCAAATTGCCAAAAGGACGACTTACAATTTTACGGGATATCCTCTCGTGTCGGCTGTCTACGTCAAAGCGACGAATAAATTCTACTCTTATGAGAAGACGCCCCTTGATGCCGGGTCCTTTTTCATCTACAATGAGCTTGGACAAATTATTGGAACGTAAAGAGCTTTGACTTTGACAAAAATTCAAATTTTCAGGCCGGCATCGTGGCAAGGAGGTGTCCAGCAGTTTCCCCAGTTGATTGTTCATGAAATGGGACCAGGCTTCGTCAATACAGAAGAAGCGGATCGGCCGGGGCTCCTGGCGGTCATGTCAACTGTTGATCTCGACGGACTTGTGAATCCTAAATTTATCCAGCCATACTATGAATCAGTCTCGGTGGATGCGACCCATGGTCAAACATCGGTGACAATTGTGGATGCCGACAGTTACAGCAGCTATTGTATACAATATTCTCTTAAATATTTCACATTCACTAATGATGTTGAGATTGTGGTATACGACAGATTTCCCAAGCAAAATTTGACCGAAGATATGGCAGTTTACCGATTGAAGTAAGCTCCGCTATGTTGTAGAGAACCATTCTTGCAGCGCAACAAATTTGAACTCCGATTTCCTAATGGTTCTTGGTTGCACAAAAACTTTATACGTTCTTCAAGGAAGTGTCACTTTCCAAATGGATACAATGTATGGTCATGGAACTGCAAATTATCTTTTCGACAAGAAGGCAGTGAAAGGATTTATAATGACGGAGAAGATGGCACTGAAGAAGATGAGCCCACAACGGGTGGAAGTGGCATTTCCTTGTAATCTAAGCTACGACGAAAGTGAAAAACGATGTAACTTCTCGACACATTTTACTTGGGGATATGACTCTCCAGCCGATGCAAAATTACGATTGAGTCAATTTAACGGTCAAGTCCAGAATGATGTATTCTACCCACCGAATCCAGTCGACTTCGAATCTATTGATCAGTACATGTTGACTGTTTATTTGACCGGTGGCTCTGTAGAATTCGAGGTTACAGAGCCCGACCAAAAATAAATTTCTGTTCCAAATGGTGTCGAATGCCGGGCCTGCAGCGGAGGTGCCTTTCCTGTTATCACCAAGATAATCCTCTTTATTTTATGCCGATTAATATTAGATTAAATTCAGAGGGCAATTAGGTATGAGTCGCCGAGTCCCCGAGGAAGGGGGCAATGCCATCGAGAACACCTGTGATTCAGGAAAGTGGGCGAGGCGACAGCTTTATCAGCGATAAGCTCTAACTTTACCGGAACTGACGTGACGCAATCGAAAGAAAAACTACTGGTTATGAAGGGCATTGAAACAGTTATGGGGGATTGAAGTTAGAAGATCAAAAGGAGAGGTATGAGTACTGTGCAGATTTTGTTTCGACAAGAAAGACCAAAACACGGCAGAGAGCCACATCTTATACGACTTCCTATCTTGCAAGGATCACTGACTAGCAAAAATTCCAGTGTATTTGGACAGTCATGTGCTTGCCGTAAAAGTAGAGACTGTTCCCTGATTTGTTTTAGTCTCAACTCCCCCGCCCTTCCTTCTTTTCAAGCGCCAACTGATAAGACAGGGATTTTCTGTGACTTTTGCATGCGCTGCTGCACTCTATTACTTCTTCTTCCTCTTTTAACAGGTATGCTCTATTTTTTTATAAAAAATTAACGGTATTCAGAGGCCACTGTACATTATGAGATCGAAGGAACTTATTCGGCGATAAAACCAGATGAGGTCAAAGCTAATTTGGCAAATCGGGCGGGCTTCTGGCCCGCTGAAAGCAAAATACGGCAACGGGTAATATGCAACAGTTTATTGAAAATGTTATTTTCAGCTGGAATCATTGCATGAAAACTTTGCTGCTGAATTTTACATCGACTTCTTCGAGTAAGTCATACTGTCTTGGCTACAGTTCGTGGAATTTACAGGGTTCATGGAGAGGATCATCTCCGTCCGACTGTCATATTCCATGGATACCTGTCCACACAGCTGTCTAGAGCTGAAATTGAAGAAACTGTTGATCGAACAGAAGATGTACACCTCTACATTTTGGCAAAGAAAGGTACCAGCTCACAATTTTTCACTAGTTTTTCTGTAGATTCCCTGCCAGTCTCATCTTCCCTAGTCGATTTTGATGCTGCTGGCAATTCCTGTTCGAATGGTGGAATCCTTCTATCAAACTCGACATGTGCTTGTAAACCATTTTATTCAGGAGACACTTGCCAGACAACCCAGTACGTTACCAACAGATCACCAATTCTTTGCAGATGTCTCCATGAGGGCATTCAAATCGGTGCAAGATGTTCCTGCCCTCCCGGAGTGTCGACTGTCAATTGCGAGCCAAGGAAATGTCAACCAGCCGTATCTGGAGACTTTTCCAGAACACATTCCTCTTTCATCCTGGTCATAAACCAAGATGTCAGAGTGGCTCGTTCCCTTATGTCGTTGATCACAAATCTGGAACAATTACCTTCACCTGATCAGTACAATACTTTCATCGTTGTCAACTATCTCGACTCGAGTGAGCAATGGTCCCCCCTGTAGTACCAGACTCGTTTCAGGCAAAGGATTCTACATGCAACAGAAACAATTCAAGTATTACACGGATATGGTCGACTATCTTGGATCAATCAACTTGGGTACAGGATACGATAGACAGCCTACGAATAAAGCTGCCTTGACTGCCCAATCTTTGTAGGCTCTTTCACAGATAGAAATCGTCCATTTCAGTACTCCAAATATGTATGCCTTCTCCGAGATCATCGTCCTGACAGCAGCGCCCGACTCCGAGACATCTCCTCCAACTTATTTAACATCTTCTACAAACATTGAAGACCGTCTTGTATTCAAATCATTGGCTTGGAGAAACCGCATCAGCTATTTTGTCCAAAACACAAAGGACAATATCGATAGTTTCCATCGGATAGCCAAGGCGACCTTTGGAAATGTCTTCTACGTCGACTTATCTGATCTCAGCTCCAACAGCACGGTAAGAGGATCAATTTCTTCTTCGAAAAAGGTCTTCCAGATTTTTGACACAATTCTTCCTTCTCTTTCTGCTTCTGAAGTGGTTGCGCTGAAGTATGGAGCAGCCATGTTCACTCCTGCTCCCATCGATATCACAGAAACACAATACGGAAATGTGACTTTGTTTGTCACCATAAAACCTGGAGTCGACTGTGAGTTGTAATTTGGGTGATTGCCGCAACTCATTTCAGTTCCATCAATACAGAATTCAAAAGGAGAAGTTTTGAAGGGTACCGATTACAAATATGTGAAGGTAGAATAAGTTGAAAAAGGTAAAAGAAATTCTTTAGGTCTTCGTGTTTTCCTCCGATGAGACAGTGACAATCACAGGGACATCTACCTGGGTGGCTAAAGCCTTTGCTCCTACAACTACGACTGCTCTCCTCGGCTATTCCGACAACAGCGATGTCGACGTCGGAAATGCTTATCTAATTACTGGTAGTATCAATTGCCAACTTTTTGAATAGTTAATTCCAGGAATGGACAATACCGTTGCTGGTCAAATTGTTGACTTTACCGCTACTTCTCTCACTTTGGAGTTAATTGACATTGACAGCGGCACATCTTTGAAGACCTTCACAGCTCCTGATTACACCGCTGATTGCTCGTATTCCTTCTCCTTTGGGAAAGCAAAAATGACTGATCCTGGAAGTTACATGTACAGTTTCTCCTAAATGTCCAGCTGATATCTTTCAGCCAAAAAGTAACCTTCGTCGATGGGAAAGGAGCCAACAATACTCGACTGATACCTGGAATGGCGTCATTTTTAGGCATATTTCTTTTTTTAGAGAAACTAATAAACGATTTCAGAAGCCGTATACCGTCCGCCATTCCAATGTTTCAATGGAGGAACTGACAATGGAGACGGGACATGCACTTGCCCGGAAAAGTTCAACAATGCCACTGATTGTAGCATACCAAACTGTGGATCCTATCCAGTCAACCAATTTCCTGGAAATGGCCAAGGATTATGCATATGCCCACAGGGAACAGCAGGAGACTTCTGTGATCAAAGTATGGATTCTATTAGTTTCCTGCCAAAATATTTCGATTTCAGCCGTCTGCTACGATAATCCAAACGACCAACTCGGAAATGCTTCGAGAACCATTGCCGTTGCCATTCAAGCTTCTTGGTCACAGGCTGCGGTAATCTTTTGATCACGTCTGGAGAAATTTTTCAGTATAACGACGCCATTGTAGCCGGATTGAGAGGGTTGTTTAAAAACGCCAAATATGACGAGTTCATTCTGACCACTTTCAATATTATCCATTCTGGAGGAAGTAATATTTCGAAGGTCAACACTACCAGCTACAGTACTCCTGACGCCTTTCTCTCTGCTGTCTCTTCTGTTTCCTATTCGTAATCGCTGTCTTTGGCAAAAAAATCCACAAATTCAGGGCTACGTTTGCGGATAAAC
The DNA here is from genome assembly GCA_964036215.1 of Oscheius sp. DF5033. Taxonomy (NCBI): domain Eukaryota; kingdom Metazoa; phylum Nematoda; class Chromadorea; order Rhabditida; family Rhabditidae; genus Oscheius; species Oscheius sp. DF5033. The sequence continues at coordinate 1,593,097 of CAXIWN010000002.1, forward strand.
TGAATGTTTTGGATGCTTTGGATTCCGCTGTGAAGGCCATCAAATACGACAAATCACCGGCATTTGTCTTCGTGGATGCTCTGCCTTCTAGCACAAATACCGAAAGCACTGTCCTGTGAGTTCATTTGATAATAATTGAAGCGACTTTTTTAGTTCTGAAGCGGTGTCTAAATTTGTTCAAATTAATGTAGTTGGCAGCCCATCAATCTTGGCTGATTCCATGGCAGATCTCACTTATTATCAGAACATCGCTTTCGCCACAGGAGGTCTCTTCGTCGACACGAGTACAGTCAAAGATTACAATACTACCTATGCCATAACCGAAGTAGCCGGTATTTGTCCTTCGAAAAGAGTTTTCAGTTTGTCGACATGTATGGCTACATCTTCCCGAATACAGAAATTGTCAGTGAACATCCGCCAACAAACTGCTCTCTGGAAGTGATCGCTTCGGCGTATCTGAAACCAGAACTGGAAAAGTTGAGTTGGTTTGTCATCAACTCAGGTACCGTAATTTTAAATCCAATAGAAGGGTCTTTCAGCAAATTCCGTTGACTTTGCTGTTTTCTTAGATGGTCTTCAACAGGATTCGGTCAGTGATATTCCGACAGTTGGAATATACCAGATTGACAGCGACTGGATCGCCAGTTCTCCAGATAAAAAGTATACCTTTTTTGAATTTAAACGAACATCTTCAGGGTGACGGTGAAAGTAATGACCGGTATTGCTGGTGGTGATCTCTGCTCGTGGAAATTCATCACACAGGTAAGTCGACTTCGAATGAAAAACTCTTTTTAGTCAACTGCCGTCGTTACCACAGAATTCCTCCAATTAGGTCAAACCAACTTCTCTACAGGTCTCAGTTTTGGTTAGTTTTGCATGTGTTAGATTCTAGTATTTTTCCCCAGGAAATGCATACCTTCCTTCGGCGTTTTCCCTAACCGAGCTGTCGAAGAAGACGGGAAGCCAAACCGCGGCAATAACGGTTACAAATACTCAGGGGAAAGTCATTTACACGTAAGGGCGACGACAATTCGAAAGAGGTTCATTTGTAGAAACAAAGCTGATGTACCATCCAACTGCTCCAAGCAAGTGTCTTACAGTGATCCTTTCGGCTGCGATTCGGCTAATGATCAATACATTGTCACGGTATTTTCAATTGTCGGCTGCAAAATAGAATGTTTTAGACGACAATAGCTTTGGATAACTACACTCTGCAGAGATCGCAAAGGGCTTTTTGCTATATCCCCTACGGAACATGTCTGCATGGCGGGATGTGGGATTGTAAGGGTCCTGCTAGCATAGATACTGTAGACTAATTTTAGCTGGCTCAAAACAATGTTACTGTATTGACTCTCCTAATTATAGTGGAGAACGGTGCGCTGCTCCTATTTGCCAAAATGGAGGAAAAGTGGCAAACAAGAATTCAGAAGGACTTTGTAGCTGCCCGGCCGGTTATTCTGGAAATTTTTGTCAAAACCGTAATAGAATTTCGAGTATAAACTAACAATATTAGGTATCTGTCCAAGTATGAACTTTATGGAAGCGGCGGATGCCCGGGAGAATGACTACGAACAACTTGTCTTTGTTGTCAACACAAATGTCGACATGCTTCTCGTCTCGATTTATCTAAAGAATTTGATCCAGAATATTACCAGCGAGACAGCTACTCCCTCCAATCCCAGACAGTACACTTTGATTACTTTCGATGAGACAAGTGAGTCTCTGTGGATTCAGGTATTGGCTTTGTTCAGATGTCCAAGTTGTCTCGTCGACCTTTGATGGGTCCAAGTTCCAAACCGAATTCAATGCGGCTATGGGCAGCTTCTCCAAGGCGAAAAATGTCCCTACTCGAGCTCTAGACGCCCTCCATCAAGCCTTGGCCAGCGTTGTGCAACCAGCCGCCTCAATATTCCTGATTACCGGCTCGGGCAATTCCACTAATCCGTCAATTAGCACACAAATTCTGCCTAAACAAAGACTTGGAACCCAGGTACTCCGACTTGTTTGGTACACAAAACTTTTCAGATAAATGTCATCTATGCTCCTCAGGGTGTCGCTGTCCCTCAGCCGCCGTCCGACGGTCGCCTGGCAACAATGGCAAGACTCTCTGGCGGCAGAATGCTACCGCTTACTCAAAATAGTCTCAACATAGTAATATTGTAATGGATCTGGTTAGCAGGATTGTTTCAGCTAAACAAGATAGTCGATGCAAGCTTGACAGAAAATGCCTTAGTCGATGATGGTGGTGCACAATATTGTGACGGCGATGGTATAATTGGTGGTTTCAATGTCGCCCGCGGTGATCAGAAGATAATTTTGGTGGTAACCGGCGACGGCGTCAAAAATACGTTGAGGGTCACAGATGCTTTCGGTAAATAGTTGGTAATTCACCATGAAAATGGCTTCTAGGAAATGCGACAACATTCAAAACAGTCTTTTCGGACACCGCAGCTGCCATCGTAGAAATCGACCTTCCCACGAATCTTCCTCCCGGTTTTTGGGGATTCACAATGAATACGAACAACGGCAGCTGTACTTATCAAATATGGGCTGTGTCTCCAGTCAGAGCGGTCCCCGCATTCTCGGCGGTTGACAACGACGATTTCCCGAATTCTTTCCCACTCGTTGGTAATGATATTCCTCTGCTTAAAACTATCCGTTATAGGAAAGCAGCAAGTTTTGTTCCGTGCTACAGGAGACTCTAATATTCTACTTTTGGGGTTGGAATATCGATACATGGATGATTTGTACGAGCCGTGGGCAATCGGCACCGGTGCTGGACTTCAATTCATCCCGAGAGATTCTTCAACATGTGCTTACCAATGGGTCACTGAGCCTATTACAATAGTAGCCAGATTTAAAAAAAACAGTCGTTTATCTCTACTTTAGAACAACAGTTCATATATTCGGTTTGCTCTAACAGGACAAGTCACCGGCGGCACATGGTTCCAAAGAGTTTTCTATTACGAGTTACCCGATCCAGAGAGCTATTGTCAGCCTCCAAATGGACAAATAGATCCCAACACTGGACTTTGTGTCTGTAACCAAAATTACTACGGAGATGATTGTACGCAATTGAAATGTCAAAATGGAGGCACTTCTAGCTTCGGAGTTTGTGCCTGTTCTAATGGCTACAGCGGACAATTCTGCGAAAAATGTGAGGCTTATTTTTGCTGAATAATCATAATTTACAGTCACATTGAGTAATGTCACTACTACCACAACACCGAAAATCACGACGAACATGCCGATAACTACAACTATGACCCCAAGCACCAATCCACAGACTGCAACCTCTGTAACTACCACTAGGGGAACAACGGTGGCTACAACAAGCAGGGCTACTCGCGGTCCAACAACCACCTCAGAAACTATGATTACCACAACAAATACGGCCACTGTAACCTCATATCCAACAACAGTTTCTACAACAAGTGCCGGAACCACCAGTATTCCTTCTTTCACGACGACAAGCAGCACTGCAAGAGCATCCACAACCACAGCTGGTACAACCTTACCAAGTACCACCATGCCTACAACAATCATTACAACTACTATCCCTTCAACTACCATCACGACCACGACTCCTACAACGACAACAACAACTACGACTCCATCAACCACAACGGGAACCACAAGTAACCGGATCTTCAATAATAATACGAGTTATTTTAGCTCTTGGACCATGTGCTCCTGCCTTCACCACATATTATTTCAGTTTCTTTGTCGATTCGACGTATATTAACCCAATTGGTCCCGGAGCATTTTATGATGGGGTGATCTTGTCTTCTGGAATACACTATGAGAATTTTTACAGGAAGCTGCAACCATCTCCAACGTTGGCACGACGGTAGAACTTGGCGAGACACCTACTATGTTCAACATCAACGGTAAGGGGGAAGGCAGAACATAGCATCCGTTCAGGGGTCAACAATGACTTCTATCCTGGTGGACTTGTCAATTCGACAAACGATATCTATGAATTGTTCGCCAGCGAAAATATTTACGGAGATTTTATGAACAGAAATTTGAATTTCACCAAGTAAGAAAACCTGGGAACTCTATCCATTTTCCAGTGCTATCGATCAATTTTTGACAACCACCAGTTATTCACAAGTACCCATAGATGCCCAGCCTGGATTCGCTGTACTCTTTGCACAATCCCAGTAGGTTTTGGTTGTGACGCGAATAACCGATATTTTGCAGGCCTCTTGGAGGGAAAGGCGACTTCGGAACGGCCATTCAACGGTTGAGAGATGCTGTTTGTTATTGCCCTTCAATTTATGCCCTTCATTTATTTAGAACTATCATGTACTTGGGATCATACCCGCCACGCTGCTCGATCCTACGTCTTTGGGAGACCCAACTGACTATTTTGTCTCCGTCCTCGGTTCTTCTAATGTCTATCCCAACATGACAAATCCGGCATATGTCGCTCAATTCATCAACAAACGAGCATGTCAAATGTAAGTCATCTTATGACAGAAAAATGCAATTTGTCACTTTCAGAAAGCCAGTTTGAAGAGAAGTTTTCCACCGGGGAAAACGCATAATTTTGTTACTGTAAATTGCTGGCACAGAATTTGTAGACAATAAACATTTGCCGTTTCGATACGTCTTTTTTCTCTTTTGATTTTGGTGCAACGTAATAGCCGTGAAATGAAATAGGTGACAAGTTAGTCAGTTTGAAGAGAAGTTTTCCGGAGATGGCGGTAGTTATGCTGCCCTGATGTACTTGGGGCTTTCGGTGGACAAAGTTCTTGGTTCTTGGGAGATAAAAAGTGGTTCATTGGTGCTGTCTACAGAGAGGTTACACCAGGGGGAATTTGGTTTAGGGGTACATTGTACTGATTGACGCAACTTTTTTCGGACGGATTGTAACTGACAGACTAATTCGTGACATTTATGAGTTCATGGAATAAACTATGGACAGGTCCGATGAATGAGTCCATTTCGTAAACAAGGGAACTATCAATGAGGAAAGGACAACGCTACAGAGAACTATAGAGACGAAATTGCCTAACTGAGCCTCGAAGCATTTGTGCCATTTACCCTTACAGAAAGATTTCGAGCACAAGGTGCCGACATTGTTGAAAAAAGGAGGCAGACAGCGGTCTATGTGGCCAGCCGGTGGGGCGACAACGGCTGCACTTCCGCAAGCAAAATGGGGGCGTGCCTTATTCTCACGAACGTGGGAATCCTTGCTGCTTTTTGCGGACCCCGTTATCTACCATTCATTCTAGCCGGCGACCGTCGCAATGACAGCCACCAAGCAAGCCGGGCTCCGACTCAAGGTCAGTTCAGTACACAAGTCCTCTACTGTCCTCCTCAGTGTGATGCGCCCCGTTCCAGCAGGCCCTTTAGCCAAATTTCGTCGTTTTCCTTTGTAAAGAATCTTGCTATATACTAGATTGCTACTTTTTTTGGCGGGCACAAAAAGGAAGGATCTGGCTGGATAATCTAGAGCCTTTCGGTCTAATACTTCATAAATTTCAAAGGAAAATGTGGGAAATTTGCCATATTTCTTTTTGGCTTCATAAAATATATGTCCCTAAATATTCACGTGAACTGCTTCATTTTGGTGTCCTCCTTACTGTCTTCCTCACTTTCTGTCCACTCGGGAAAACGCGCCAGTTGTGTGTTCAGTTTTGTCGGCAGGGTGGCGCGATTTGCCCCATAGAACGATCAATGCGCCCTTTAGCCAAAGGCCGTCGAAAAAGTGTCTAGACTTTATGGGAAAATTATAGGTAGACGGAAAATGGCTCCATGTCAGCGAGGAAATGATCCTCAAACATCCAGGAGGAGCCGTCATTAGGCAATACGCGTAAGTCTTTCTTTTTTATTTCAACGAGGAAGTGCTTTGCACTCGAAGCTCCTATTTCACGCGTTCTTTTCAGCAATTCCGATGCTACCCACATTTTCCATGCTTTCCACGAGGGATCAGACAAAGCTTACAAACAGCTGGAGACCTTGAAGAAGGGAGCATGGGATAAGTCGGAAGATTTGGAGGAACAGCTGAAGAAGCGGTTCGACAAGTCCGATGTCAATATCTCGACCTATGACATCTCCATCGAACAGGTGATATTTCCTTCCTTTTTTCTTGCTTTTTACTGTAGGGGACAAAGAGCTATCGGATTATCTGATAAGGGTGTCACGAAGACGGTGCTTTGCGTTCGAAGTAAATTCAAAGAATTCTGAGATTACAGGAAAAAAAGATGGTCCTCAGTTTTGAGAAATTGAGGAAACAAATGCACGACGAGGGATTGATGGACTCGCAGCCCGGCTGGTACATCTACAAGAGCGTCTCCTCGTTGGCCATCCTTTTCCTTGCCTTCTACCTTCAATATCTCGGATGGTTAGCCTGCTTCAGTCACCTGTAAATCGCCTGTTCAGGTACATTTCGGCTGCTTGTGTACAAGCCATCGCTTGGCAACAATTCGGCTGGTTGGCTCATGAGTATTGCCATCACATGCCGAGCAAGAACAGAAAACTCAACGACTTGGTTGGAATCTTTTTCTCCAATTTTGGACAAGGATTCTCAATGGATTGGTGGAAGGATAAGGTAGCCTTTGCTATTTATAATTTAAACCGTTTAATTTTTAGCACAATACTCATCATGCCGCCACAAATGTGATAGATCATGACGGAGACATCGATCTGGCTCCGTTGATTGCCTTCATCCCTGCTGATTTGTCAAAATACAAGCAGCCTGTGGAGAAGTTCCTCTTAAAGTTCATCCCCTACCAGCATCTATACTTCACTTTGACTCTCCCCCTTCTCCGTCCTTCATGGTGCAGTCAGTCTCTCATCTGGGCTTTCACCGAAAACTCGTCCGACTTCAAGATCTACAGAAAGAGAGCCTTCCTCGAACAGGTACTGTTAACTTCTCGGTCATTTCACGTTCTGTTTTAGTCGACTCTGACTGCCCACTGGATCTGGGTTTTGTTCCAGTTGTACTGTCTCCCCAATGTCTACCTCGCTGTCGCCTTCTTCTTCATTTCCCAATTCGGTTCGGGTCTTCTTATTGCCGGAGTCGTCACCTTTAATCACAACTCTGTTGATAAGTATCCCGGTAACAGAATGTTTCCCAATCAATGACAGACAACTTTTCCAGCTAACTCCAGAATCCTCAATAACTTCGCCGCTCTCCAGATTTTGACCACAAGAAACATGACCCCAGGAGCTTTCACCGACTGGTTCTGGGGAGGACTCAACTACCAGGTCGAGCATCATCTGTTCCCGACGATGCCTCGCTGTAATTTGAACCGTGCAATGCAGCTGGTCAAAGCTTTCTGCGCGGAGAATAATTTGGAATATTTGACCAATGATTACTTGGATGGGTACAAGTTGAATCTGCTCCAATTGGAGAACATGGCCAACCATGTGATAAAGGCCAAGGCCGCCTAATTTGCCTCAGGAAACAAAAACGAGTCGATGTGAGCTTTTCAATGTTCAAAAAATAAATAAAAATCAATAAAATTGTTATTAGTCTTCGCCATATGTACAAAAATTGGGGTGAGATCTAATTAAATTGCGATTTAAATAATAATTCTTTCTTCATTTTTGTCAGCTCCTCTTGTATTGCTATCTGATATTTCGTCGCCAAGTTCGGGTCTTTTTGTGAAACTGATCGAAGTTCTTTCTCCACTAAATTACCCAGAGCTTTAAACTCGTCGTCATTGTCAAATCCTGTAATAGTTGGCTGTGACTATAATTTAGGCAAAATTCCCACCAACAAAAGGTTTGACTTTCTTTTCCGGTGGGGGAGAATCCGTCCTTGTGGTCTCACTGGGAGAAGGCGACTGTCTCCTTCGAATATGCTGTAGGCCATTGTGTCCATTTTGTTGGAAAATGGGATGGGAGGTGGCGTGATGGGGGCCTTCTCTAAAGGCAGGATGCATAAAAACGGGAGGCATCATTCGTGGTGGCTGAGGTGCTGGATTCGGTTGAGGCCTATCCGCTCTATTCTCTTGTACAACTTGCACTTCGACCTCATTCTCAGTGTCGGGCTCTTCTTTCAATGGTATCAGAAAGATCAGAATTTCTAAAAAATAAACGGGTTACTGACCGCTCTCATAGGCTGGAATAGTTCTTTCATCTGGTTATCAATTGTCGCTTCCAGCTGCTCATTAGAAATATCTCTATAAAAAGTTTTTAAAAAAAAGAAACAGAGCTCACCCTACGTCGGGATCTTCTCCAAAATACGCCTTATGCGCTTGTGGATGTTTATTGGCCAAATGACGGACTATTGTGTTCATTTCCTTACCAGGAACAAGTTGAACTTCCTGAATCACAAGGAATTGCAAATTTTATACACAAAACCAACTTTGTTATCATAGCATAGCCGGCAAGAAACGGTTGTCTCGTTTATTCTGTCGAAATTCAACCAAGCGTAAGGATTCATTGGTTCTCCATGATGCTGGAACCATCTGTATTTGTTTGAATCAAAACAGAGCGCCCACCTGTTCCATTTCCATGTGGCCCATTCCTTCCATTGGCGGTGGGAATCCGACAGCATCAGGCTCGGCCATGTGTGGATTAATTTTATGATTTTTTCTCAAATGATTTAGCAGATTTGTCGTGCTATGATTCGGCATCACTTTAAAATCCTGAATAGATCCAGAAGTGAACTAAAAGCAAACGAAGACTTACGTGGTGGCACATCATGCATCTGGCTATACTATTTTCTGGATCTTTTGCGAAGTACAACCACACTGGCGATCGGTTTAGTCGTGGCCTCATCATTCCGGACATTTTATAATTAGAAGCGTAAAGTGGAGGAGTATTCGCAGAAGAAATCGGAAACCGAGGAAACAAATGCGAGCAAGCGAAACCGCCACGCACGAAGCGAAAATCGATACGCGGACGGTGGAAAATCCAAATGCAGGGCGACCGAATACGAGCGATTATCCCGGAGTGCGCGATTAATCCGGGATATTCACTTTAGCCGGGGAAGAAGACGTCAAAAGAGAGATAACGGATATGTTTTTTGAGACCATTTTTACAAAATAGAACCGATGTTTTTTAGAACCGATTTGATTCACAATCCAACCATCACTATCTGGTAGCGATATACTCCGACAGCTGATACTGTTTACTCGAATTTATTGGTTTTCTTATATACAACTTTCGATGACGACTTCGGTTTCTTTGTGAATAGCCATCGGTGACCCGGCGGTCACTTGAATCCGCGGCACATGAGTCTCTGCCCTTCGCATGGCTCTTCGTTCCCTGTAAACGCAACTGAACTTGATGAACAGCGGTTGCTTACTTGAATCGCCGATAGGAATTTGGTCGCAGTCGAGAGATTAGAGGACGAATTGACCGAGTTCGCTTCAATAAATTTTCACCGGAAAAGAAACGTGTAATGAAAATCTTCAGTCGATCTTGTGTTGCTGAAAAAAGAGATCAGATGAAGCTAAGACCAATCTTCTTACGCTTGATTCGTTCTATTTGTGCCTGGACATTCATCATACAAACATAGAGGAGGACCAGGAGAAGCGTCGAGAAGAAGATGAAAGCGATCAGGACACGATTCTCTGAAGGAGCGGAGAAACAAAGAAACAGGGGAAATAGAAGATTTCCAAAGGATGAACCAGCCAAGAGAAGGTAGATTGTATCCACTGCAAACCGAGAAATTTTATAAAAGAGAATGCAAACTGACATCTCATGAGGAGACTGAATCGAAGATATGCAATGAGAGAAGGTAAAGTTGGCGCGAGGAACAACCCGAAAAGAGCAGAGCCGACGGCGAGCACGGCGTCGAAAACGAAAGCACAACAGGCTGCTCCTAATCCGACATAAAATAATTGGATACTTTGACGGATGCAAAAGACTTACAATGCAGATGGCCAAATAAAAGAACGGGGCGACTTTGTCCGAAGTAAAAGTCGAGATGACTCGTCCAGTTATGAAAAACGCCTAGAAAATTTGTTGAAGGGTTAGACCTCACCAACTTACAGCAAAGATTTGACAATGAATAATGGATCCTTGTGGATGAGAGAAGACCAAGAAAGGAAAAACGATGAGTAGAACTGTACAGGTGCAGGCGAAAAGAGCAGCCAACAGGACTAATTTTAGCCCGGGGACTTTGCTCGGCTCTGAAAGGATTCCCAGTTTGTACGACTTCTTGTCAGAAGATAGGCTTCCTTTTGCAAACTGCCCACCTGCGTCAGTATCCTCGTAAGTATCTCGCTGATTCTCGCTTTCTTGTGGCTCTAGAGGAGTTGATTGTAGAAGATACATCAAAGGCATCTGGAATACGAGGGATTGGGCAATGAAAAGGGTTAGTACCTGAAGGGAGGCGACAAAGAGACAAGACAGATCCAGACGAAGAGTCGAGGCAATGGAGAATCGTTCCTGTCTACACAGCCACTTTATTGATGGAAATTCTTTCCTTCTTACCCGATGACATGGTGCATATGATGAGTATTAGTAGTCGAGCAGTTATTCTTCTGATCCAAATTGGGCTCAAACTGGCAGACTGCGAGGAATGCTCCAATAGCTTGGAATAAATAAAACGCCTGAACTTGTTGTTCCCTGCTTCAGAAAAACTCACATGTGTTAGACAAAAATTAGACTGCGGGAAACAATGAAGAAATGAATGAGTTGAAATGGATGTCGTCACGCCGGTAGAAAAACCCAAAACGACAAAGACAGTCGCCAATATCAGAGGATAATCCCATTTTGTCAGCAGCCATAATGCTGTCCCACTCATGGCAGCCGAGATGAATAAAGCCTTCGATTTCAGCATACTGTAATTATTGCGAGACAAGAGCGACTGTGTTACCATTTATTGAGAGGATGAGCTGTTGTCGAGCCGAGAAAATTAGCCGCGGTAAATAGCAAATATAACCAGAATACTTTTCCACTGGGAACTTTAGCATTGCAAATTAGATGAGGATAGAGGCAGAGGAGAAATGTATTCTAACAAATGTTCCCGACTGTAAAAGAAGTCACAATATACCTGGAATCCTGTACAGAGATTGGAAATGGCATGGAGGGTGAATAGTCGGCGATTTCGAAGGACAACATAGAAAGATTCCCACAGCCTCTCGACGAACATGGGTTCTGGAAAACGAAATTAATGACAGAGGAGAGAAAGGGGATTATCATGGAAAGGGCGAAGACCCGTCGCCTGCTCATTTCCTTGAAGAATGACGATTGAAAACAGATACAAACCTCGCACTTTGGCGGTCATGTTGAGGATAAGCTGACAACGACAAGATTACAATTTCTGACCCCACCCCAAAAATGTCTATTTATATGTGTGATGACGCGCATTGGTGGCGGATAAAGTTAACTCAATTGGTCATTGAGAAGACCTCATCCGGGTAGAAAAAGAAAGCTTCAACTGGACTATCATGTGATAACTGGATAATCCCCCTCTTTAGCCCTATTGATCCAGAAGGAAATCCCCCAATTTACCGGTGTTATTCTTCTGAGGGACGGCAGGTGTTGTCCGAGTCGAAGAAGCTGTCGATGGCCGGGGACTCCTTGTGACTTCGAGCTCAGCCATAGAGAATAACTGAAGTGAACAGTCTCTATTGAAGGGCATGGCGGAAATCATGGGTTATACTAATCTTCGGGGAGAATTTCTCGAGGAGAACCTCGGGTTAATTTAGGAATTAAGGAGAAAGAGAGAATGACATAAATGATCAGGGTGGGCAGAGAAAACACCACGAGAGGATCAGTATGCAAGGAAATCAGATGACGCAGAAGAATTGTTTATACCTGGGGAAAAAGGAAATTAGGAGGATGTTGAGGTGGCTGTCAGTTATCAGAAGAGACAAAGTCTAGACAATTATATAAGGGAAAAGCAGAAAAAACCATTTTGCGGATGTAATAAGAATCTGGCTTCGAGACAATGAACACGTTCACTTGAACGGACTGGGCTCCTTGAGTCGAATTATGTTTTGATGTGCTGACCCGTTGCAATTAAGACGAGGGAAAAAGACAGATTCCTTTGTACTTTTGAAGGGAAGAGGATCAGCCGAGAGCGGAAGAGATCGTGTTTACTGGCCTTCATTTAACTCATTAATTAATCTCTGGCTCCAAATATCAATGTCTGCTTTTCATCGTTCTGTCAAATTAAAGGATAAGGTCAGAGAACATTGCATTTTTTGTACGTACATCTTTGAACTGTGTCTTCTATGTTCTCTCTGTTTTTATTTCTGTCAAGAGGAACGAACGGTCACAACAATCACTCGGTAGGAATTGTAACTATAAATTGAGAATCGAATAATATTATCCCAGTATATCTCTAGCCACCAATTGAAATAAATATTCGATTCTGTGTTCCATTCCTTCCTTCAATCAAAAATGTCGTGGCCATGAATTTGCTTCAAAAACAATGGGAACCCTGTCCTTATGGACAACACGATGATTATGGCGAAGAAGGCGAGGCATTTCCCTCGGACAAACACTCCAGCTGCTGGCCTCATCCATGTCCTCTTAAATCCATCCTCTTGCGTTTAATGAGGGTAATTTTCGACGACGGCGGGGTTCTTTCTCGTGAATTCCCAAGTTTTTGGCGAAGACGATGCAAAACCATGGACTTGGACTCCCACCGCTATGAATAATTGCTCCATTATGTTGCGATTCATCAGAGACCCCGGCTCCCTTTCTCTCCGTCTCGGAAGGACACGCACGCGATACACATATCCGCAATACCCGTTGTATGATTGACAAGGGCCCTTTTGCCCATTCTGACCACAAGGACCTCTCCCCGATCATCGCCGCCTCACACTTCGGGAGCTATTCCCGGACTTCAGTAAACATCCTTTAATTTCCTTTGAGCCCATCTCTGTTACATTTTCCTCCGCGGTTGGTCGGCCACAAAAAGTGCGGAAGTTCTCTGAACATTTTACCATAATCTCTGGAAATTGGCCGAGGTTATTGATGCAAAGTTTCACCCTTTGTTTACCCATCTGGACAAATTGTTTTAGGTTTATTCAGAACTGAGTATGCTTATAATAAAGGGGCTTTTGTTGTCGAAAAATAAGGTTAACCCGTGTTGTTGCTCTCCTTTGCTACTTTTCACACAGTCAGAAATCCAATCCCAGCTTTCTCTCGAAATGGAGATGCCAAAAACACGGCTTATTCTGGAATAATTTGTCCTAATTTCTAAAGTTTATTCCGAATTTTAAACAGCTGCTCATACTAGAGAAATTAGGCGATTTCTTGCTCCCATTTATGAAAAGATTAATTGAGAGTAATCATATTACGTAAAGTATTAGTTTTGCAGACCTTTATGATCGCCATGCTGACAATTTTCCGTTTCCTCATTTTCTGTTCAAGAATTCCCGCAACCTGATCACCCGCGACCACCTCGTCATCAGTCTAAAAATGGTCGCCTTTCTTCTAATTTTAGATCGTTCTTTAAATTGTGAACCAGATGGCTGCGCCCCACTTCGCGGGGCGTCCGTCTAGGAAACTCAAAAACCAAAAAAATTAGATTTCCCTCATCTAATGGACTCGAATGACACCTATCTTCGCGGTGAATTGCGAAATTCCCTAGCTACGCAGCCAAATGTGGGATTTCATACTCAGTCTCGTTTTAATGGAAAACCATTACCGTAATCGGCTTCCTCACACTGAGAGGAGTCGAATGATACCTATTTTGTTGAGAGAGAGCGAAAATTGAAGCATACGCAGCCAAATGGCACATTTGATACTCAGTCTCGTTTAATGAAAAATAAGTTGCAGATTCTGACTCGCCAGACTAAGAGCAGTCGAATGATACTAATTTCGCTGCGTAAGCATGAAAAATAAGAAATACGCAGCCAAATGTGACATTTGATACTCAGTCACACTTATATTGCGAAATAATTATAGTGGAGCCATAAACAAAAAAGCAAAAATGTTTTGAGCACTTATGTCACCGGTGGGGTTCGAACCCGCGACCTCCTGGATGATAGACCGACATCTTACCACTCGGCCATAATTTTCTCGACATGTCAACGCACAGACACACAGACGGACACCATAGCGTTTTAGTAGTAAGGGATGTGGGGGAGTATGAGAGAAATCTGGTTTTTCTTCTGGTGCCCAAAATTGTCAAGGGTCTCATTTATCATCCGAGGTTATCCTCGCCTTCGGTCAGCTGTTTTGACGCCTCGTCAAGTAAAATTACCCAATGCAATCTACCCGCAAAGTGGATTCTCTTTGTGTCCCTCCACGTATTTAGAAGCCCTCTCTTCGTCTTCTTCTTTTTGCCGTCTGCTACAATTTGCATTGATCCTACTTCTCTTATTATTCTCAACTTCTCTTCTCTTTTAATTAATATCTTCGTCTTTTTAAAAGTTGCCAAGATCTGCCGGCAAGTGACGAGAGGCCAGTTTAAAGTTCCACACACGTAAACCGATCACCATAAGCTGTTCTCCCCTTGGCTGCTCTTGCTGCCAACCAGTTCCGCTTCAATTTCATTGAACTTTCCCAGTTTTAACCAGTAATGGAGCCAAGCTAAAACGGCGGCCATTTGGTGGCCAATGCCATGCAATGGCGTCATAAATTTGTCCTATCGGTCATAAAGAGAGAGAGAGAGAGAGTCGGCTGTATTCTCAGTTTAAAGCGTAGCTTTGACCTTGATATTTTTCATATTCTACAAGTAAACACGAAGTCAACTGTTTCTCTTTTTCCTTAACTGTCATCATATTTCATCCATGCAACAAGTTCTGTGGAAAGTACTCGGTAGCCCGGTCTTCCCCAGTTTATTACCTTCGTTATCGCCTCTTCTACGAAACACGTGATTCCTGGAGAAGAGAGTAACAGCGTAAGAGCCTGGTCTTCGTCGTCTTTCTCTTTGCTAAATTATACCCTGTTTTTTTTGTGGTTTTCTGGATTGCCCTTCTCGCATCCGATAGCCGATTTCCCCTCTGTCTACCCACTTATTCCATGTTTTTAAACTTTGCCGGGGCTAGTGGTTTTTGGACACCTTCCAGCCAGCTCTCCGAGAGAAGGCAGCCTTCCGTGAAATGGTCGCCGGCTTTTTCTCTGATTCACTGTTTGTAGTGGCCGCCTTTCTAAGAATAATTGTACCAATAATAAGAGTCCCCGCAAACATTTTGTTTCTTCCAGGAAAGAATCCGTCCTCCTTTTGTCTGCCTTCCAGAAATGGTAACTTTTTGAATCATCCTCGCCATCGCTGTCATCATCTTCGTCAATTTCTTTTGTTCGCCCTAAAATAAGATTCATTGGCTCGTCGCTAATAATGTCCTTCTCCTTGCTTTTTGGCATTGTGTTTCCTCTTTTGTTTGCTCTTATTTTCTTGTTCTAAATAGCGACATTTTGCAGAAGAAGGATGTACATCATCTGTCCAGACGTGTTGAGAGACGAGCTGTTGACGTCTCTTGGCCCTTCCTCTGCCGGTTCTGAGGACATCTTGTCCACTTTCTCTGTACTTCCTAAACAGGTAAATAAAAGGACTTTAAAAAAGGACGAGATGTTCTCTCAAGAGAGAGAGGCGATTGAAGGGCAGCGGACTGAATAGACTCCCACGGCCGCTATTGGATATCAGCCCTTTTATCACATCTCGGCTTTCTAATTTCATTTATATGGGGGTATAGCTCAGGGGCAGAGCATTCGACTGCAGATCGAGAGGTCCCCGGTTCAAATCCGGGTGCCCCCTAGATTCTTTTTTTTTCTATTTTAAAATTTTGTCATGTTTTCAGAAGAATGTCCTCGTTGCGACGGAGAAAATAGACGAGGAGAATGTTCGAGCGGCAATTCGACACTTCATAGTTAATGTGAGTCGTCTTCCCCAATTTCGGCACCTCCTTCTTTAATGGATTGTCTTTTCGTCTTCCTCCAATTCTCTCTGTTGACAGCTCGTCCCTCATTCCCCTTTTTCTTCTATTGTCATCTTTCATTTTTATCGATATTACTCCCACCGGGGACTATTTTGACGCCTTTTTCTCGAACACCAATCTGACACCGCCAGTCTCATTTTTCCGCTTCTTTTCAAAAAACACATTCGATTAATTTATTCAATCGAGCGAGACTATTTCCCTCATTCATTTTCTCTTTTTCATAAAAGAAATTAATGAAACCTGGAGAAAGCTGCTAACTTTTGCAGGATATCGGAGCTGGGGACAGCTTGCAAACGACGGGTCTGTAAAAGTTTTGAGGCTTACGGGAGCTTGTTTAATGACGTCCATGATTCTTTTCTTTCTTAGAAAATGAGTCGCTGCCCTTACATGTCCCGTATATTCCGCGAGCAGTCGTACCCCAATCATGGTAATTGCCCTAATTTGCGTTATTCTCCGAGTATACTACCCTCATCTGAGTTATTGCCGTATCTAGGCGGCCAATTTAGACGCCATGTACTTTTTACTCAAAGAACTTGAAATATCTTAGATCTTTGGGACTATTCCCTCCATGAGACAAGATCATTCTGAATAACTATTAAATTATGCCGGCAATTTATAATAATAGTCAGTCGATTAACATTTTCACCTGTTCCTCATCATGAAAACCGCACTTTCTTTGTATTATATGCCGGAACATCGACCTCTTCCCGCTCGTCTCATGTTCTTTTGTCTCCAATTTTCTCATTTAAAACCTTCTGCCAAAATTTAATTATCCTCCATCTCCTCCTCTTCTCAAAAGACCATAAATAAAACCTAAAAGTAATGGGATCGAGCTTCTTTCGCTTTTCAATCTCTCTTCTCGGCCGCCGGCTCATTATTACCTCGTTCTCCTCGAGGCAATCACGTTCCCTTTTCCGTCCATCTTTGATCAACCACAGAGTTCGTTTCTTTTAGGCCGACGGTTGGGCAAAAGTTGCATTTGCTCGTCGAGAGTGGAACCCGCAGTCGTTGAAGGAAATGTCCGGTCTCGTTGAGAATGTCAGGGAGAAGTCGGCGACTCTCTTGGAGAACGCCATTCAGAAAGTCCAGTATGTTGTTTTAAAATTCTTTTAAATGAAAGTACAGAAAACTTCCACATGGAGAATGGAGAGATGACCGACTGGGACAGTTGGAATCGTGGAGAGACGTGCCTTCAATTGAATACGGAACAGTCGAAATTGACCCGGCGCTGCGACACAACCTCAAAGAGTTCTATCCCTCTTTCCAGCCAATCGAATTCGGTGGAGGAGACAGCCAACAAATCAACAGTAAACCTCCGGTATACTGGTTATCTTCAGTCGAGACATATTTCCTTTTCCAGGTCCTCCACTGGCCTCCAGAGCCCCTCGACGGCGAATTGCAAGTCATCCTCCGTGTCAGTTTTCCCATTTCCGGTCCAGATGACAGCGCTTTCCGCGAAATCTGCAGGTGACTTTTTGTTCATACCGCTGTTAATAGCAAAATGTGCAGAAATCTCCACCAGTATGGTGATCATGTCTATGAATGGACAGGTGGTCTTCTGCTGACAACTGACCCTGTTCGATTGCACATCGAAAGAGTGCGGTCAACGGTTATTGAAATATCGGCGAGGATTTGTGTCGACGAGTTGGAAGGAGCCGCCGCGGAGAAACCAATGTCACCGGTAGATTATCGACAAGGAAAAATAACTCGGGGACTGTTTAGGTGTGGCCATTTCTCGGGGTTGCTCTAAAGGAGACACTCAACGCCATCCAACATCTCGAACACATGCCATACAATGTGGGCATAATCCGTTTAGCCCAAATTAATGACACCTCTTCAGGTTGATCTAATTCCATACGGGACCCAATTCTATACACCGGAGGCGACCTCGAGAGTTTTTGACCTTGTCCAGTTCATGGCCACTGCAAATGCTTTTAAAAAAGTCGCCACAAGAGTCGATGGCATTATTTACGAAGTCGATGTGAAACTTCTTCTTCCAGGTGGGTGGATCAAAAGAACGGAAGTTGATTATCCATTCCAGATGGTCCTTTCGGGTCATTGGCTCAGTTATTATCTCTGGAGCCACCGTCGAACAAACTCTCTCGGACCAGCTCTGCCATGGAAGCGTCAAACAATGACGAGTTCAAGCCCGTTGAACAAAACCAGCAAAATGGCGGACTGACTGTCAGCCACAACAAAGGACGACGCGTTTCTTTCGGTATAATCTTTAGCCTTTTCCCAAGAAACGAGACTTTCTTCAGGATCGATAAAAATGATGAACGAAGCTTCGGTGCCCGTCGTAAATGAGGTCGACGCCTTTGTCGACGGTATCGTCAAAGAATCAATGAACTTGAAGAGTCTCTATGTCGACTAGCTTCGACTACAAAAATGGAAATCTGTGATTGTCAGCATGTAAAGATATTATAGTTTTCAATAAATTATTCTTATTTTTATGGTTATTATCCCTTCTTTGTTATGCCGGGAACATCTCGAGGGTCTAATTATGATCGACGCACACCAGACTATCCCTTCGGCCCGTCTCGTGACAAAGGAATCTTTACTCTTATTGAAGCTGCCTTTGCTTTATAACCAGGGTCACATTCCTTCTCTCAAATTTTACCCATTGATAAGCCCGTCGCTGTTCTATCTGCTTGCCTCATAGATACCGGAAATTCCTCGAGCTTCCATAGTTTCTCCCAGGATCTTCTCATCCCGTTTAATGATATTTGTAAACAGCTCATGGAATTAGCCTTCTCATCAGCAATTGTTTCTCGTATGCCTCCGCTAGCCATTCTAGATGACCACAGGATTAGCGCCGCGTCTTGGCGCGATCCATACTCCAGTCCAAAAAATCAACGCGACTGCTGAATTTGGACGCCTTCCAAAAATCTTTCGCTTTAAAAATACTCCTTTTTAAATTGATTTTGCTTTCTGCTTTCCATTTTTGTTGTAAAGAATTGGAAATAATTCCTGGAAATAAACCTCAGGTATCAGAAGATGGCCGAGGGAAATACAGACAGCGTTCTCGAACATTCAAAAAAGGTCGTCGCCTATTATTATGACTGTGAGTTTAGTTTTTAAAAATATAGAAGAAATAAATTGCAGCAAACGTTGGGAATTACTACTATGGACAAGGACACGTGATGAAGCCGAACAGAATTCGGATGACACATCATCTTCTGTTGAATTACGGGGTTTGGAGAGATTTGAACATTTTTGTGAGTTTTTGTACAAAATTATCCTATTGGAAAAGGAACGGAACGTTGTTTGCTGTATGTTTACCTATGCACAAACTTTTGATTTAGCAATTATCGTTTTGCTTTCATAAAATACATCTAAAACATAAGAATATAGTCCAATCTTTTTAACAAAAATCATTTTCAGCGTCCGGTTCCCGCTTCGTACAAGGATATAGCCAAATTTCACTCGGAAGAATACGTCAATTTCCTCCGTGTAGCCACACCAGAAAATGCAAAGAATTACCAAAAAGAAATGCTCAAATGTAAGTGTATTTACCTCAATTTCTTTTACATACAACTTCAGTCAATGTGGGAGAGGATTGTCCTCTGTTCGAGGGTTTGTTCGAATTCTGTCAGCTCAGTTGTGGCGGTTCTTTGGCTGCCGCTTCCAAGCTCAATCGTAACGAATGTGACATCGCCGTCAATTGGATGGGAGGACTCCATCATGCAAAGAAAAACGAAGCCAGTGGTTTCTGCTACACAAATGACATTGTACTGGGCATTTTGGAACTGTTGAAACATCACAAACGGTACTCCTTCTCTTTTTGTTTAATATTTCGAAATTGATAGAGTTCTCTACGTGGATATTGATGTCCATCACGGCGACGGTGTTGAGGAGGCTTTCTACCACACGAATCGTGTTATGACCGTCTCCTTCCACAAATACGGCGATTTTTTCCCGGGAACTGGCGCTGTTCTCGTGAGTTTCCCTCCTTTTTCCTCAATTTCGCCACTCTCACGTTTTTCCTTCAAACAAGCGCGTCACGGTTAATTTTCTCAAAAAGGGTTTGTTATTCGAGGAAAGGGACTACAAAATTGAGGCCTTGACCCCGGGGGCGACGACAAAAAGCTGTTTGCCTCGCGAGATACCTTGTAATTTTCGGATGCGATGACTTATGCCCACGGCCGGGCTTGGGCATAAGTCTACATGCGTGGGCATAAGTCACCTATACCAAACAAGGATAATAACTATACCAAGAAAATGATAATGTAAATAATATTGTACCAACAAATCCGCGCGAGAAGTGAGATCATGGGAGCCAGATCACTGGGCATAGTTGAACTGAAGAATTTTTGATTCCCTGATTCAGTCTGCAGCACGAAAAAGATTCAAAATAGGTATAGGTGACTTATGCCCACGCATGTAGACTTATGCCCACGGTCTGGCGTGGGCATAAGTCATCACCTCCGTAATTTTCTTAGAAAGTACAAAGCTGAGGCAAAGGGTCGCGCTACGACCCTGATCACATGAGAAGTAATAACTTTCTAGAATTATGAGTCAGCAGATTTCGAATAGTTTAAAAGCTATTTCTCGAGCGGAAACGTATGTTTTACATGGAAATATACAATTACAAGTATTCAAAAGACACTGAGTTAAAAAACATGACAATTTTCAGGATACGGGCTGTGATAAGGGTAAAATGTATGCTGTCAATGTTCCTCTTCGTTCCGGGATCACGGATGACGTTTATCAAAGTGTCTTTGTCCCGGTAATTATGATTCAAATTCTTGGTAGCAAACTCCTTTAGGTTATGTCAAAAGTCATGGAAAGATTTCAACCGAATGCTGTTGTCCTCCAATGCGGTGCAGATTCTCTTTCGGGCGACAGGCTGGGTGTCTTTAACATGACCATCCGAGGTCACGGAGCCTGTGTCAGCTTTTTCCGCCGGTATAATGTCCCTCTGATGTTGTTGGGTGGTGGTGGGTATACTCCCAAGAATGTGGCTCGATGTTGGACGTATGAAACGGCCCTGGCGGTTGGAAGAGAACTTCCTGATGGTAACTTGACTATCTGAACGACATGAATTTTTAGATCTCCCTTACAATGACTATTACGAGTATTTTGGTCCGACTTATAAACTCCATTGGGAAAAGAACGCCGTTCAAAATGACAATACGCCAGGATATTTGAAGAGAATCACGTAAGAATGACCGTTTTGTCTTCGAATACGTTTGTTTTTTTTTACAGAGAAGTCGTCTGTGCTAATATGAGCCGTCTTGAGCATGTCCCCAGTGTTCAGATGCAACGTGAGTTCCACAAAATTGCTTTTCCCTTTTTTAATAATAAAAATGGACTGTTTACATAAAAAAGACCGTGACCTTGATGTGGATAAGTATACTGAGACCACTTTTTTCAGCAATCCCTGACGATCGTTTCAAGATAATGCAGGATAAGAGACTCGGAAAAGACATCGCCAATCCGGACAAGCGGCTTCCACGTAAGTTATCCCCGGTCGAGACCTCTATTCTGTACTCTAGAAGCTGTACGAGATTCAATGGTTCAAGATTCGGGAGAATATTTTGAGAGTGAAAATGAGGGAAATGACCGGCGGAATGAGCACAATGCGAAGGAAGCGGCCGAAGTGGCAGCAGCTGGTCCTTCAGCTCCTGGCTCCTCTACTGGAACATTATAATATTCTCTTCCTCATCTTGATCACTTTTTCCCCACATACACATCTCCCGTTACGTAGTATTTGCTTGTTAATTTATTTGTCTTTTATTCCAAACTGGATGTCGCCGGGGTTGAGACGCGGCTCTATTTTAGATGTGATCTCAATGTCATGCGTATTTATGATCATATTCTTTGTATAATATTTAAACTGGTCAAACATACAAAAATAAATGACTCTTTCTTTGTCTAAAGCATGCGAGAAGTGCTTCTCCCACAATGTGTCGGGTACAAATGTCCGGATGATCGAATCGAGAAGTTCCCAGTTGGGGGTTTCCTCAACGATAGCAATCGACTGTTTCTGCTCCCATATATGATGGATCTAGAAAAAGGAAAGCATGAATGGAATTTCCTGTTGTCGTGATGACCCTTGCTCCCCCCTCTATAGAAGGAAAATTATTATTATTTATTAACAAAATTCATATAATGAAGATATATAGGAGGGTACAGGAGAAGTGTGAAAGATGTACATTTTACATTGGTTAACTCTTGGAAACGAGATAATAGATGGTGACTGGATTCAGGCGCTTTTGGTACCCGGCTTCAGTAGTTCCGCAACATCTTTTTTCATCTGCTCGAGTTCCTCCCGGATTTCGGGGGAGTCCTTCTTTGCCAGCTTCTGCCGCAGGCGGCGGTGCTTTTCAGTTATCTCATTGAGGAGATGAAACTTTTCTTTGCAGGAGAGGAACTGAATTTTAAATAAAAGTATATACAATAATTAAGCGAGTATACCTTTCCATAGTACATTCCGTCGATGAGACTGATACGAGGATCTGTACCGAGTAAGATATCGTCATCCTCGGTCCATTGACCTACGAATGCGTCCTAATAATTTTATTTTACGCAGTTCTCCTTTTAGTACTCACCCCAACGTCCCATTTTGGTAAGGGGGTTTCCGGCTCACTTTTGCCCTTTGAGTAGGCCTGGTATACTGACACAGCCAGCACTATAGCTCCAATAGCGATGCTCAGAATAACTAGCTTGCTCATTCTGAAAACACTTGTTCAAATCGGAGAGACCAGTTAAAAAGGAGAGAGAGAGAAGCTGAATCAGTTCAAGGTCGAATTATATGATAAGGAACAAGCGGAATATTTTAAGGAGATCAGATATGGGAGGAGATTTGGGCGGAGTCCCGCTGAACTCTGCTGCAAGCTGGGAACCGTGTTACTTTGGTCCTTTAATGTACATGGATTGACCTGCAATCGGAGAGAATATGTTGAATGAGGATTAGTGGAACATGACCTGGAGTTGTATCAAAGTTTCTTGCAAGTAATCCTCATTTGCTGTGGAGTTCCAGAAACAAACGGCTATGTGAGGTGGATTAAAAACTGCAACAATAAGAAAGGGACGAATCGTCAGCAGTGGAATCTTTTAGGTCTCCGAGAGATTCTTCCACAATTTTCTTGCAAATCCTTCCCATTATTCAGTTAGAGCAGTAAATTGGAACTGTCTTCTATTCCATAGTTGAATCAAGGAGAAGGCTGTCGAATGCTTATCACCGTCGCATACCTCAAGGATCAGATCTCCCTTACAGAGAAAGCTCATTTCTATTTTATCTATTACCAAATATATGAGTCTGCCAAATAAATAGGGAACATTGGGGAATATAATTACAAGATCTTGCTTCTTTTATACAACACGATGGACTATCATAAAATCAAGACAATAACAAAATTTCATAGTTTGAGGAGGTAAGGGGTAGAGATGGAAATTTCGATCGGGAGTAGGAGATCAGAAGGTAGATTTCACATGGTAGAAGAATGCAAGATCACTTGTAACTCTTCCTGAAGACGACGGCGTTCTTCACGGTTTTCAGGAATGTCCTTCACGTATTTGAGCACCTCCAACTTAAAGGCTTCCTCCAGAATGCTGAGCTGCAGTTCAGTGGACATATTCTAAACTCGAAATGGTTTACAGTAAGTTCAGATGTATACTTTGCCTTCGAAATCACCGATAATGGGCTGAAAATCGGTAGGAACTTCGAAATTCTGAAACTTTTATGTTTAAAAATGTTTTCATTATAAGAAACTCACTTTCGGGAATGCTTTAGCGAAGATTTCATTTTTAGCAATCATTGTCCAGCAGGCTATGTCTTTTTTCCTATGTTTGCATTTCACGTCAAAGGCAGCAACATAGCTGATTGCAATAATCAGAAGAACAAATGACTTCATCTACAAAAGTTTTTGTTCATTTTGGAGAAATAAGTTGGAGAAGGAGAAATGAAAAAACTTCAAAGTCGAATGATATGATAGGAAACTATCCGGTTATAAGGAGATCAGATATGGGAGGAGATTTAGGCGGAGCCCCCTGCTCCCGCTGAACTCTGCTGCAACATCGGAGCCCAGTTACTTTGATTCTCTATTGCACATGGATTGATCCGTACTCTGATAGAAAATTCAATGAGGATTACAGGAACTTGACCTGGGGTTATATCAAAGTTTCTCCAAGTAATCCTCCATTGCTGTCGAATTAGGCTCAAAGAACCAAACTCTTTGAAGGGTGGATTAACAGAAATAAACTGCAACAATGGAAAGAGGGTTTATGGACGTGAGAAATTGCAGAGATTCGAAGTTATCTTGGAATGATTCGATTAGGTGATTATACCCGGATACAATGGAGAGAAAAATGTTTATGAACAAGGATTTGAACAGAACTCTGGAGCAGCTTGTACATAATTGTACCGAATCAAGAATCTCATAAACGGTGAGAAACACTGGAGAGTAAAAGATTTTTCAGCAAAGAAACGGAACTTGGCAAAAAGAAAAGCGGCGAGGAATACCCGATCCATGTGTTCACGACGCTGCCTACGTGAAAAGTCGAAAAAATGAGGCGAGCAAAGACTAGTGTACACTGGGGTGGGTCGCAGTTTGCTTCCAAAAGTTTCGACGAAGCAGCACAAAGATCAGTCGGTGGAAACATTTTCTACACGAGAATAAGAAATAACTTTCATGCATTGTACATCAGATTGTCCGTTCTCATTTACTTTTCAAGTGTAACTCACAGAAAAATGGAAATTTCCGGGTCCTATTTCCAGGGAAAAGCCCAAAAGCGTCGTTGTTTCTTGGGAAAGCGAGGGAAGCATGAACTGCCGGGAGGCAAGCTCGCTTGGTTTCGGTCGCTTTCAACTTTTACCGGTATATAAATTTCGGATACTTTGGTATCAGAAACTTAGCTGTCGATCTCCTTCAATTGCCAGTTTTCTCTTCTCAACTGTCGACATATCTCCATACAGTTCGACTGTCCTTCTATTGATTGCGCCATCATGTCTCAAGGTAACTTTTTTTTATTATTCTATAGTATTTCTATTTTAATTTTATTTACCGTTTAAACCCCGTAAATTGCCTGATTTTCAAGCAAAATAAACCAAGTCTTCATGTACGCGAAACGCGCTCTAATGTCATCCACGAAAGCGGGATTTGAAATTTTTTAAAGATTTCTTTTTTTCCTTCTCTTTTATCTAACCGCAAATGTCGTTTCTGATTAAATTTTCTCATCAGAATTAGATCTCCCCATTTTATTATCATTTACTGCCCTTTTCTAGATAAAATGTGCGATGAGGAGGCACAACATCCCGAGCTTCGCGGTCTCTATTACATCCACGAAGAAATTGGATGCGGAGGTTTGTTTCTGAAAAGAATTTCCTATAATTTATAATTTTTAGGATTTGGAAAGGTTAAACTAGCCACTCATCTCCTGACGGATGCTAAAGTTGCCATTAAAATTATTGATAAGAAGGCTATTGGGGTAAGCTTTCTATCAAAAATGTGAATAGTTTCGCCATTTAGGATGACCTTCCCCGTGTTTCATCCGAGCTTGATGCTCTTCGTAATCTTTCCCATCAGAATATTTGTCGCCTTTACCAGTACATCGAAAGCGGAGACAAATTCTTCATCGTTATGGAGGTAGCTATTCCCTTTTACCCGTTTAATATGACTTTTTAGTACTGCTCTGGTGGAGAAATGTTTGATTATATTGTGAAAAAGGATCGACTTGAAGAGCCAGAAGCCCGTCACTTTTTCCGTCAATTGTGCCAAGCCATGGCCTACGTCCACAACAAAGGATATGCCCATCGAGATCTGAAACCCGTTAGATTTCCCTCATTTGTTTATAATTTTATTTAAAGGAAAATCTCCTCCTTACGGACGATCTCCAACTTCGAGTAATTGACTTCGGCCTCTGTGCCAAGCCAGGCCTGCTCACCAATATGTTGACCACTTGCTGTGGATCCCCCGCTTATGCTGCTCCTGAACTCATTTCCGTACGTTCTACTGTCTTTTCCTTTTTATTCTTGTTCTACAGGGTTCTGATTATCATGGCGACAAGGCCGATATCTGGTCGATGGGTGTTCTCCTCTACGCCCTGGTCTGTGGCGCCCTTCCCTTTGAAGATGATAACAACGCTAATCTGTTCAGAAAAATTCAGGTATTCCGTGTATTCTACGAGGTTCGTACGAGATTGTGTTCCAGAACGGCCGATTCTATAAGCCACCCTTTTTATCGGATAAAGTCCGAGATTTGTTAAGCCGAATGTTGACTGTAACTCCCGAGGCTCGGATAAAAATGGCTGAAGTCATCGAACATCCATGGGTAAAGGACAATTACACCCAGCCATTAAAATGGAGCTCGATTTATGATGTAAGAAATCAGAGAATATTGTAGAAATCATCCTGTTTACAGAGAAGCTTCGTCGATAAGGATGTCGCCACAGAATTAGCCTACTATCATCAATTATCAGTCAAAAATATGATCGAGAAAATTATGGTAGAAGTCGACAAATAATTTTTTTACTGAAAAAATTATAGGAATGGCGGTTTGACTATCTGACAGCGTCCTATTACCTCCTTCTACAGAAGAAGCGACGAGGAGAGAAATTCAATCTACCAGCTCCACTTCATACAGCCAAAGGAGAAGTCAACCTGATCTCGTCGCCTACTGTCCACGCTTCTTTGGAATGCAATTTGGATAGATCGGGCATCGACGACAATGAGAGCAGTGGCCTATCTTCGGAAAGTGACGCCAGTCGGGAAAGAGAAGTCCGCTTCTCTCGACCTCTGTCTCCTGAAAGAGTTAGTTTTATCCTTATTCCAGATAAAATCACCCATTTCCAGAAGATTTCCTATGTCAATGCCATGCTAAATATGCCGACGACGATGTGTGGCAGATCTCCTCAACAGCGGCTCGAGTCGCCCTCTACGCCTGTACGTGTTTATCCGGTGGTTCGAAGGAAGACAGCAAATGCCTATGACGCAAATAAGGAGAATCGAAGCTCCCAAAGCGTACGTATTAGAGGACCCGTCAAAGTTCAAGGTTCGAGCTCATTTTTTTCGACATTTCCTGTTTTCTTTGTAGGCGATGGAACTATCCGACCCCACAGTGCTTACCAGACACCACAACGGCCCATTCTCAAGTCTTTGTTCAGTCCTTCTTCTGGAAAATCGCGACGATCGCAGTCGATTGATAGAGCAGCATCTCCAGCTTCTCTTGAGAGTGAATCTGGCAGTGATTGCATGGGAAGGACACCAAGAAGCACTACCAAGACGCCTCGACTTCGACAGCGGGTGAGTAGCTACGTCTAATCCATAAGATATCTGTTTTTTGTTTAGGTGTTCGCCTCCTTGGAACGAAAGAAGGAGAAAGTGATCAATCTGTTAACGCCGCGCAAATTGAATCGAGACTCACCGACAACATTGAAGACCTGCAAAGGTTTAATAAATGTCAGCATGACCTCGTCCAAGGACCCAGCCCGGGTTAAACAAGAATTGATAAATATTCTGGTCAAACAGGAAATGGAATACAGTATCAATGTGTAAGTCGTGTTCGTTTATCAATATTCTCCTTTTTTAAGGTGGAAAATGGCGGCTTGGAAGAAGACAGGCGTGAATCAGATGCATGTTGAATTAGAAGTGGTTATGGTCGAGAATTTGGGTTTGATTGGAATCAGAAGGAAACGTCTAGCTGGAGATGCCTTCCTGTATAAAAAAGTCTGCGAACAAATTCTTCTAATGGCCGGATTGTGATGATCTCTTGCTGTCCATAATGTCAGTCGAGTACAAGTCAATATGAATAAAGTTCTGAGAGTGTATTCTTTTCTGGCCTTCTTGTCTCATCATCATCATCTCGTTAGGAGCCAGCCAAATGCAATTCTCACCTCCTCGTCCCCAATCCCCCTAAATGAGCTCGTGTCCTCTTCCTTTCGAGATCTCAGTCAGACCAGCTGGCAGTCGTCGAAATGGTCAACAACATCTAATGCCCTCCGGATCATATTTCACCATCTCTTATTTTTCCCTCATTCATTTTGCCATTTTTTGACTCTAAATATATACAATTGCCATCCGGTTTTACTCTTTACTTTTTTGGATGACAATTGTAATTGCTTTTACTTTCGACCAACTGGAAACACTCAACGCGATGGCGGCTTGATCATAAGAGGAAGACTTGAGGTATGGTCAATTCGAACCCGTGATTTCCTTGTTCGTAGATCTCCATAATAAGCACACAATTCAGATGATTTTCGGGTAAGCACACTCTCGCCCGTTCCGGTCTATTTCGAGATCAAATTGTACCTTTGCTTATTCACAATTTGACGCGCTTCTTATGACTGTCGACGGGCTTCCGTTTCCTACGGAACACAGATGACTGCAGCTGAGTCGGTAAATTCTTTTCTGACATTCCCATCATAGGTAAAATTTGTTATACAAGTTCGATAGTTCAAGTGAACTAGTCAGACTCGTATGCCCAATCAAAGGCTCGATATTTGCCGACTCAAAAACAACTTTCTCCTTTTAATACTTGTAATACCCACCATCTGATTGTCGCCAGATGGGCAAATAATGCCCTCCGGTTCATAAACAGGCCAGCTTCCCGTTCCGATGACCACTAGCAGCCATCTCCTCAAAAAGCTTAAAGTCCCTCTCGAAAATGATTCCCTCATCAGAGAGTGCAAAGACTCGTTTCTAGATCTTTTTTTTTTCTTGCCAGCGACGATGCAACAGAAAGCTTTTCCCAGCAGGTCACATCTCCTCCATTTGTCTTTCCTCTTTAATTTTAAGAAGAGTACGCGATCTTATGCCTGGCTGACAAATTGTGGCCAATAAATGAAAATCTGCCCGGTTTTTCACGCTTATTTGCTACGCGCCTGGATCTGCAGCTGTGGCGGGTACAGGTGGCCAGCTGTGGCTCTTCTTTTCTCAACTTTTTGTACCACACGTGTCCCACAGCTGCTCTCGAAGGGGATTCTGTCTACCACCTTTCTCTGTCGACTGTTGTCCTAAAAGAGTGAAAATAGGCAAGAGAAGATCGCACTGCTCGGATGACAGGGCGCGTAATCTCAAAATTGCCGTCAATCTCGACTATTTGACTCCTGTCAACGGCCAACAGTCAAAGGACACATACAGACAGATGGCCAGCTTCCTCATTTTATTTGAGTATTTGTAATGGCTACTCACATATTGGCCTCTCTGTCCTAGTTGCCTCAAAGTCCTTTCATCCTCTCTATTTATACTCCCCTTCATTTTCAATTGAAGTATGTTTTATTGAGTCATTTGGGAAAGCCCTAAATGGAGATGTTTCCGGTTATTTCATAAATGACGTCCCATAAACTTCAATTGGCAACAGAAGCAACTGCGAAAGTCCGCCGCCATCTATAGCTCCTGTCATTTCAAATATTTCAAGAAACAGGCCTCTCCTTTCAACCTCAACTTTTTGTTTTGAGAAAGAAGGAAGCAGGAACAAGAGATAAAAATCATTCTTGACGAGCCGGTTTCCATGTTCTCTCACCTTTCAACTATGCACACGAGCAGAAAAAAGTAGGACTGGTCGACCGCCCTCCTCTTCTCTCCCTTCTCATAATTAACAGAGTAACATGTCTGCCGCCCCGACCGATTTCACACCACCAAAGTCACGGTTCGCGTTACAATTTGTTCTCTCAAGTGGGTCACGTATTCATCCAAATTACCCATATGGGAAATTGACTCTGACGACGACCTCCTCTCTTACTTTTTCTGTCTTTTCACAGTGGCCGCCATTAGGCGCACTGTCCTTCTGTCCTCCCTTTCCCGTGGCGGCTACTTTAGGCGGCTATTATAGCCATACGGGTCAGTCGGTGGCAAAACCTGCCACCGGGATCTTATTTCGAAGGAAAAAAGAAACGAGGGAAAGCGACTCTTGTATTTGAAGAAAACACTTGAAGACAAATACAAACAGAACTCTTCGTGTCACAACAATTTCCGAGACTCTCCCCTTGTAATCTGTTCTCAAACAATGCCGTCCTGATTCCGTGGCTGACAAAAAACTCAGGCCTGTCCCACTCCTGCAACAGGGGGCTCATTTTCTCTTTTTTCGTTTATTGCCCTTCTTGTGACTCTTGGAATAATCTCTCGTGTACCTCTTCTCGAATATCCACAATCTATTTGTTCCCGGTTGTTTGCCTACCCGAATGCCATTTTTCCCACGACATGCCGTCTTCAGAGGGCTAAGTGCCCTCCATTTCTCTCTGTGACCTAAGCCCGACACGGCATCTGACTCTATTCTGCCTCTGACCTCCGCCTAATCTCCTTACAGTTCGAATCTCTTCCCCGTTGAATTTCTTTTATCTTCGGACTGGTTGTCTCTCTCTCAATCGGGCAAGTTGCCACTTCCGGTCCGCTACTCTTTCCCATTGGCATTTTATATACAGTTGTTGTTTGCAGGCGATGGGCACCATTTCCAGTTGGTTAATTTTGTTGCTCATCAGCGTTTCGTCCAGTTACACATTCCCAACTGAATATTCTGGTGAGTTGTGGTATTTCAAAAAGATTCAAAGAGGAAACTTCAGTCTTACGTGAATCTACAGCTCAAGGAGCTGCCCCGTACACCCTGAAGGCGACATCGCCCCACCCATTCCAACAACAGATTGGTCGACCATCAGCTGAGGTGGACAGGCACGTCACACCCGTGCCATTGAGTGAGTAAACACAATATCCATAGATATATCTATGTCAACGGGAAGGCAAAGTGAAAGGACTCACATAATGGTCACACAGATGCCAGTGACACGTCTATTCACCAAGAGGGAAACACTACGTTTTCAGGAGCCAGTCGCTTCTAATCATCTACTTCCTCCAGTATTTTCTCTCCTTGCTTCGGGTATATCTATCGGCTTATTGAATATATTTCTCTTACTGTAAATGCTGCCTATCCATGCTTATTGTCATGTGTACTGTACTTAATTACGAGCTTTAATAGAACTTTATACGATTATGGTTAAATAAATTGGAGATTTAAATCTTTCTAGAATAGTTTGCAGTTGCAGGAGATTGAGTCGTCTCTTTATCAACATGGAGAATTGACACCTCGTGGTCAGCAATGTTGTAACAAGGCGCAGAAGGTGAGAGATCAATTAACTGAAACAACAAAAAGCCCAGACAACATGACCATCTACAGCTGAACCTAATGATACGCTTGTTTGTCTTTCGAGTAATTTTGTAGCAATAAAAATGTGAAAACAGCGAGCAGCACAGAGTAGAATTTTGGAACATAGGCTTTTGTGATGAATAACAACAAAGTTTACGATTATTTACATGGCATAAAAAATAACAAATGAAACTGGAAAGCGGAACTACTTTTGACCGGAAGTTGAGCTCATTTGAGGCAATGGCTAAAATGCGGAAAGCTTGGAACAGTGCCAGTAACTTGATGATCGGACAACCAACAGATCCACCGCCGCTTCCACTTGAGCTTTGGAAATACCCAGAAGAGTAGGACAAGTTTGATAAAATAATTTATTATTCATGGCACACAAGATATGTACAAAAAAGCTCGATGTAGATATCCAGTATTAGAATCGAACCGAATTATCCAAAGATGGAGATACCTTGTCCTCCTTCCCATGTGCTGCCTTCCCCGCTAGGTCCTCCAATTCCAGTGTAACCAACTCGTCGAGTATTCTGATAGTATCCATTGTATCCTCCCCATGCATTCTGATTATAGTAGGCTTGTCGAGCGAATCGGTAGAAAGGGGTGGCTGAGATGGCGGCTACGAGGAGGCAAAAGACGAGGAGAAGCTTCATGTTTTGTGTTGTGGGTTGCGGGCAGTCTCGATGAAGTCGCCCTTTTATATGATATGTCGGCAAAACAGAACAAAAATAGATGACACCATACCAAAGATACCGGTTTATCAGCCATGACGACAAGAGATCTTTGTTTTTGAAGCACCAAGTTGAAAGCCTAGAGATGGTTCGAGACGGTCGCCATTGATACCATTAGTATCAACTGTTCTCTGAAATAACCCCGACATTCCATGAAATAATTTCTCAGTTGGCTTATTCTTCTTGACACATGACAAAGGACAAAGCCTCCTCGGACCAAGTTAATCAATTTTTTGTACCCCATCATTGGTTACCCGGGTAATGGGATTCTCGAGGAGTCTCCCTCATTTCGACTGACTAAAACTTTGAGATGCCGAACTCAACGGAGTTCCGAGTACTTATCACAGGGTATGTTTCATTTTTAGCTTAACTAATAAAATCCATCTTTAGCTCCGATTTTTACGGCACCATGTTCTGCATTTTCGCTGTGTTTGGCGCTTTCATCATATTTTTCTTGGGTGTGTATTGTTTCTACAAGAGTATGGGCCTACTTTTTGCAAATTGCTGTCTCGACGACAGAAAAGCACTTGGACATCAGGAATCTGGTGATTTCTCCCAAGGCATTCCTGACTCACCACCTCCTCCATATCCAGTAATTTATGAAGAGGGGGATCCTCGTCGTTGGGGATTCATATAAGAGATACGCATGCATTCGACCGTCTTTGATCCTCGACAGTTGTAATATTCACAGATCATCATTTTTAACCGAAACTCACATTGTACAGTCGGATAAAGTTTAATTGCAGTCTGAGTTGACGCACAGACAGATCATACAGACAGAAACAGATTATAATCTTTGGGGTATCATGGATTTCACTCTTCCTCGAATGATCGGCTAGAGAGCTCTCTTCTTGTAGTCTATCCGACGGCTCTGAACCATCGTCTCAAAATTTCGAAATGCCGACGTTGTTGAAAATTACTGGTTTATGGTCGCGCCTAATTAGATGTTTTCCTGAAAGTAGCCGCGATGTTTCAATGGTTTGATTTGTTGTGATAAATCTTTAAAGAAACTTTGATACATTGTGACATCATGATCAAATTAGATTGTTCTAATAAAAAATCTGGCTGTTCCCAAAAAAGGCCGTTGCGTTCAAAAGAAACCTAACGAGAAGATGGACGATTGGCTGACGTCAACGGGAAACTCTGATTTGGAAGAGGGAGACCAGTTCTTAAAATATCGACGCTTCTGCTGGTCTTGGTCTCGGGGGTTCAGATTGAGTAGGACAATAATTCATATTGTCTTGCATAAAATGTCTGTGGCCATTCTTAATCCTGTCTGTTCCCACAAAGCTTTGTCCGAATCTGCTCTCTCGCCTCCTCACCTAAAGAGCTCCCTTCCCCCATAATTTCTAATGACTACAGAAGCCGTGCCAGTCGCCGACGTGGCAAAAAACGTGTGGTGGCGCCGGACATGACCATTTCAGCCGACAATTGTCCAGGATCCATAGAAAGAGAAGAAATTCATTGACAGCTCTCGTTGTGCCGTTCTTTTCTCGTCGGGCGGACACTCAAGAGGGTCTCCTTTGGGAGAGACATAGTGCCATTCAAACAAAGACCGAACTCGTATTTGTCTGTCCTTTTCATCCATTTTTGGTCTTTTTCCGAATGACCAGATGGTGGCAGTAGTAATATCCTTATCTCGGACATGTGTCCAAAATTTGTCATTAGACTAGCCGTCGGGGAAATTGCTCTCTTGTCCAAAATTGGCAGCAGATTGTGGTGGCGACCTAGTTGATTGGGAAAGGCTCCGTGTTGCGAGGGTAGTTAATCTGTTATGATAAGACTCTGCTTGGGACCCTGTAAACAATCGTACTTGTCTGATGTATTAGGTGACCAAAATAATAAATGGACAATTTAACAGCTTGTCCCATAGTTGGCCGCTCGAAACTGACCATAAAATGAGGGAACTAACCTCTTTTGAAGTCCAGTGGAGCCTGGTTGTACCGGTCATAGAAAACCATTCTCGTCTTCCAGCTGGGAATAACGGCCGTCTTCAGCATTCTCTTTCCTCTTTGACTGATATCTACCGGTCATCCTCATAATAGTCGACTGTTTTTCGATCAGATCGCCGCAGATTACACGTCATCCGTGTCTCACGTTAATCATAGAAGCCCCTGTCTTCGAGTGTTCCTCGTTTTTCTTTCTTCCTCCTCCTCTTCATTCGGTCATCGGATGTCATTGCCGTTCATCTGCGCATCTAAGCCGCCATATCGGTTATCCTTTGTCCTTCCCGCTCATTAGCATGCATCCGACAGTGGCACGGTCCGGCATATTTGTAAAAGCGGCCCCCTAGTCGAGGTCACCCAACGGCGCTCGGTTTATTGCCTCCGCAGCTCATCCACATAACGCCAATCAACCCCGGCCGATTCTTTTTCCTAATAAACGCAAATACCTTGACCTAAGCCAATCTTCCTCCAATTTGCCTCCTCTTTTCGGATTCTATTCATTTGATCTTTTTTGTGAGGTCGTTTTGGTCGTTCAATCGATTGACATTTGCATTTGGTGGGGCGTTGGATCATTAGATATCTCTCGTACTATACGGGTCGTCACACACCGCCTCTGCCGACCACCAACCATCGCCACACCGATAATTATGGGAAAGAGTGGACAATGGTTTATATTTCGGACAACTCTATTTACAGTGTATCCCTTGTCCTTTGGATTAGTTGTATTCGATTGTCTTCTATCTCCCCATAATCTCTCCTTGAGCTGAAGAGCTCCTCTCCTATCGATATGCTGGGTCCTCCCCAATTGATGGTTACTGACAAGTCGTCCTCTCGACATTATTTTCATTAAAGTTTCGTCCTCTCTGGCCTCGTTTGTGTCCGTGACACCATTACAGTCCTCGAGCCGTTCCCTTTGTCCTCCAATTATAATATTGTCCGTCGGTCTAATTTCTTTCCTTTTTCATCCTCTCCAGCCAGGTGGCCTCCACCTGACATTTTGTGAAATGGGCGACCAAAAAGTGTATAGCCTCTCCCCAGTCGCCAGCTTTTGCTGTGGTCATTATTCTGTTTGGCGGACAGGATTAGCCAACTTCTTCTTCTTCTTCTCTATTGAGTAAAGAAGAAAAGACGTCCGAAGATGAATTGCCCTTCTGTCTGAGTTTTTTTCTACTTTCAAAGAAGGGGAGGCCGTTTGAAGTGGAGCTTCTTAACCTTGTGTGGCCGACTGAAGTTCAGTTGGGTCTTCCCAGCTTATTTGTCTAACACATTTTGACGTAGCCTCGATTTTTATTGGTTAAAAATATTGCCGCATCTTTTCCAGAAAAGCATCTTTTCCCAGGCAGTAGGCAGAACTTTTGAAAGAGAATTTTAGGGATGTTTTCCTATGAGTAATGTGCGACAGGACGGAAAAAGTGCAGCGCCCCTGGGCTCCGTATTACAACCAACCACAGGCTGTTACTTTTTTGACTAGTTTTTTCACATTCTCCGGCACTTGTGCTCAATTTCATGAGAGCTTCGGTTGTTTCATCTTTGAGCATATAACCTTTTGGGTCTTTCTCTCTCTACCTGACTTACTCCCCCAAATTAAGGGAAATTCGCATTTCCCAAAGCTCTTTAGGCTCCGTCTGATCATTTGGATAGTCTTGTTTTCCATTACTCTCTCCTACCCTCCCTCTCACATTCAATTGGCTCGTCGTCGTCTTCTTGTTCTGACAAATTCCATTGCGGCGTTCAGGTGGGATTATTCTATTTGTCTCTCTGTATCTCCACATCGGAGCCTCCTCTTCGGCTGTTGTTCTTTCGCGCCCCGCTTTATTTATCTTTCATAAAACTCGTCTTTGACTCCTTGTCCGAGAGTCGTGGCTCTAGCTGACCGGCCCGTCCAGGTCAACGATATCCACTTCATTGGCGGCCGTATCCCCTTCTTTTTTTATCTGCCTGCTCTCCTTGGCATCCTCCCCCCAGTCGAACACATGTTCTATTTCTCTCGTAAAAGATTGCACTTGCTCTTTTGTTTATTTAAATTTTCCATGAGAGACCGAGAATAAATTGAAGGATTGATTTGCATTATGGTCACCGAGTGGTCAATATTATACAGTACATTCCGGTCTCAAAATTTGAATATGCTAAAATACTTGTGGACAATGACGAAGAACAGAAGACTTTTTGTGAGTACGGCTGACCTCGAAAGTGATATAATTATTCTTTCTCCTCAGATCTAATAACTCCTCCTCCTCCTCATCGACGGCCACCCTTCTCACCTCCTCTCAGACTATTTTTGGTCTACCCTCCGAGGTTGAGACAACCGTATAGAGTAAACACTTGAAATGACCGCTGATTGATGCTCTCACATCAGTCGACTGTCACTTCTCCCTGAAACTGTCTCAATCTGGTACTCGCTCCATATTTTGATTGGCATTTTCCTTCTTTGAAGAACAGGTCTCTTATGCAAATCTCTGATGGATGTGAGACAACAATAGATAATCTTTTTCGGATATCTCGGAGTGTTGTTTCTCCGTTTCCTTCCTTGCTTTTTTTGACTTTTTGACAGCCGTGTAAATTCAGAGACAGGGGTGTTTCCGACCTTGGTGATCGGCAGCTATAAAAAGCTACTCGTTTAGCAGATACGAGATTTGTGTCCAGGCCAGGTAATCCTCCCAAAAGGGTCATTTGTGTACCGAGGGGTGCCATCAACCGTGCCGTGTCTCATCAAAGGACAGGCTTTGTTGTATGTGTTCGACTGATTCACAACTCCGGATGTCTTTTCCTTTCTTTATTGTAGCTTCTGCCCTTTGGACCAGCCTCCTTTTCCTTCTTTTTTGATTAGGATAACACCCACAGTATTCCACTCCAATGTCAACAGGAAAATGCGTTTCTCCAAGGCCCATATAACTTCTTCTTCTTCTACATAACAAACACGGATAAGATGCTTCTTCTTTTGTAAAAAGCAAACAGTCAAATTGCCGATTGAAAGACGCCTCAGGGTAAACACTTGACCCAGCGACATTTCTTCCACTTGACACCTTGGCAAATGAATTTCTTTTTCGAAGAAAATGTGGACCTCCCATTAAAAATGTCCCCATGTTTCAATATTCCGTGTTCTGGTCTGACCCTCTCTTTCTCGTGACCTCCAGTACGGGTCCTTTCCCATAGCAAAAAGCCCAGTTTCTAAGGCAAATGCCTAACGAGGGGGAAGCGTCAAATGGTACAGGCAAGTGTCTCGGTCTGGCACATTAATCACAGATGTCCCCACAACCATGGCCATCACTGTACACACTCTGTCCGTCTCCCAAATATAGCTGCTGCTTCTCCTATTCTTTACCCGTTCTGACAGATAGTTAACATCAAAATTTATGACCACAATGGGTCCGGGGGGCATCTGCCAGCTGCTGTGGCTGCTTTCGGAACCGGCCGTCGTCGTTTCTCGCGCGTCGATGACTAAATTTATTCGCTATCGGTGGCAATGTGATAGTCTTCGTCTTCTTTTCGCCTCTTCGGGCTTTAGTTTGGAGGCGTTTGTCTTTGGTCTGAATGTGCCCGACGGAGGGTTCTCCAGGGGCTCATCCGATGTGGATTCTCGCCTACGAGAGAGAGTCTCGCGTGTCTCTCATCTCCCAATCGAATTACATCCTCTTTGATTTTGTTCGGAATGTCTCTTACTCGCCAAAGATTTTTGACATTTCTTCCTCTTCCTTTCCAGTCGAGATCCTGTTGACTTCTTCAATTGCGTGTAGTAGAATTATTTTATTCTGAACCTTCTCATCTCACTGAACTTTCATTTATGGAGTAATCGGTCAGAAGCTCTTCTGCTTCAGTTATTCATGTTATCGCCTGATGTGCTCTCCGCGCTGCCTTGCAACCTTTGTTCACTCCTCCATTTTGGCTCATTTAAAGAGGAAGCTCTGACACTTCCTCATCCGATATTTAATTCGGTGTCTGGGATAGTTCTGTTTCCTGTTATTCCTTCGGGTCGTTTTCCATCGCTAATACAAGTATCCTTTTGGTATCATCTCTTTCCCTGCCATAATGGGATTCTGTTGTCATTCATTGCGAATCATAATCGAATCAAAAACTGTCTCTTGGAACAGGATGTCCTTTATTCTTTTGCCTTCATCAATACCTCCTCCACCGCTTCTTCTTCTTCTTTTGTGTTTTGGTAGAAACCAAGAGAAAAAAGTCTCAGTTCAGTCACACGGAACGCACTGCCAAAGTTAAGGCGTGGTCCATCCATCAGCACATAAACAGGTGACCGTTGTGGGCTACTGTTCCCGACGACGACAGTGCATCGTAGATTAATTGTACCTGACTCTTGTCTTCTTTTTTGAAATGTTCCAAAAGTAATATGTCTTTGATCTTGTGAGTCCCGAAATCTCGTAGAGCGTACTTCAGAAAGAGAGCCGTATTTCCTTTCGCTGTAAGAGGGGGCATTAGCTGAGTGCTGTTTGGTTAGGGTAATTCCATCTTCCGGAGTGTCCTCCTTTTCCCAAAACTGCAGAAAGATTTCAAAAAAAAGAGAAGGAAATCGAACCTCCTCAAGGACGAGAGACGTCGAGATAACCATCTGGAGGAAGACCCGACAGGTGCTTGCCAATCTGTCCTATTTGTGGTTTCCTCATTTTCTGAAATCGTCCTCTCAACTAGTAGGGCAGATGTCCTTCTGTCAGCTTCGTATAAGAGACGCTCTGTTCAGCTTTTGTTCCCATATCTCCTGGTAGGCGCTTCGCTTGTTCGCCGTGCTGTAATTAATAACCGTACGCGATTGCGTAGTAACCGCGAACGTAAACTATTCGAACGGCGTTCGGCAGCATCTTTCTTTTCTTTATCATTCGACAGATAACACATCGTTTTTTCCTTCAATTTGTTCGCTTTCAATTGAAAATACACCCACAAACAACGTGTTTCATGTAATACGCGTGCTCTTCTTTGGTTTTTTTGGGGATTGACTGATTTTTTTTCAAACTTGCCTCTGTTCTCCATTTTTCTTTCTCGCTTTTCTAGTTTTTATTTTTCCTCTCATTCCCAAATAAAAAAACCGAATTCAGGACGAAGTTGTTTTTTGTGTCTCCAACTGTGGGTAACAACCAGGAGCCCATTCGTTCGACGTCTGCCGAAATGGCCGCTCTGGCCTCGTTCTCCCGCAACAACCGTAACTATGGCCAGCAACCAGTCAATGGCTCTTCTGGTCGGCAACCTACAGCAGCCGATGGCAAAATCCAGTGAGTTATCTTTTCTTTTCAATCTGCCTTTCACTGCTTGTTGATATTATCGCACCGCCTTCACTCTCATTTGCCCGCCTTTTTGGCATATCGTTTATATTTGTGACAGTTATGTTTCCGTATTAAATCGGTCCGATTCGGCCGTCAGATTATAAAACAATGTCACGAGTGTGAACCCTCTGTACCACGTATTCCATCCAACAATTCTGTCTAGGTCCCCCGCTAGCAAAGATCGTCCCCCAAATGGTTTCTGTTCCCATTATCTTCTTCTCCTTTTTCGCTATCCCCAGGTTCTTCCCCTTCACGTGTCAACCTTGCCGTTTCACATAAAACAACCTTAAAAGTTCATTGCCTCTCCCGTCAACGGTATCCCCCCAATTTTCTCGTCCCTTTCCTTTGGGCTGATTCATTTTTCTTAACGGAAGGGTTGAGTCACAGTTCCAAGGCGGGCCGGGGGTGTTTCCTATCCGTATCGTCAATATTTTTTGTGTTATTTTTTCCTTTCTAAAACTAACCACAAAATGGTTGGTTGTTTTGACGGACTGGTACCATTTGCGTAGATTTTATGAGGGCAAACTCCTCTCCCTCTTGTTACGCTCGTTGCCCCTTGGCCGTTTTCTGACGCCCGGCGATGGTGGTGGCATTTCATGTTTCTTATCCAAAAAACCTGTACAACTGTCGCTTTAATAAGCCGCAAAACCTCCAGGAAGAGACTTCTTATTGACATCTGTTATCTCTTACACATGTTTCCGATCAAAAAAAAAGAAAAGAATAAGAAACAAAATGTTGTTTACCAGTTGACGTAGCCATGGAAAAAGAGCGAGAGATCTGCCAGTACAATGACCCTTTCCATATATCACAGCCGCTTACTTTTTGTTTTTCTATTATCTCTTTTTCTTTTATCTTGTAGAGTGTTACACACTACAAGACCTCTTCAGAGCCACAGCTTTTTCTCTCTGTGACGCGGTCATTAGGTATAACAAGGGCCGGGCCCGAGATCAAACATACCGGGGCAGCTTGAACTTTTGTACCGAATAAAAATCACAGGCTGTTTACGGTGGACACGAGTGGAAGTATGATGCCACGGGAAAGAGCAAAACCGTAAACTTTTGCAATGCACACAATCAGACTGAAAAACAGTCGACCGTGTCATCTATAGTCTCCAGGTCTGGTCGGTTGCCCGTTCCTTGTCCTCTCAAGTGATCCTCTCTTCTTTTTTCTCTTTTAAATGAAAGTGATCCCTTTTAGGTTTTCTGTATATTTCGCACGGATGTCCCGCTTCCTTCTGCCGGTTTTCCCTCCGGTCCTGCCCTGTTTTTTTTTTCAATGTCTGCTCAATGTTCTGTCGGAGCTCCCTCCCCTTAGCGTCCAATGTGTGCACAGTGCTTCTCTGTTTTGGGTGCCCGCTCGGATCGGCCTACTATTTTTGGATTGTCCATTTCGTCACCACCTGGCTTTGTCCTCGTTTTGTGTCGCCCCAGGGGGAAGAGGTCGGGAAGTTTGCGCACGCTTCGGGCGCCGGCCCCGGGCCATTTCCCAATTCCGCAATTCTTTTTTTATCTTCTTTGATCTTCCCCACTTTCTCTCTTTCCTTCTTTTTCTAATAATTTAATATAGAGAAAGAGAGGTAAATTGTGCCGTTCCTCTCGGGGTTATCAATCTCGTAGACAACCACTCCGATTGCGATTGTGTAGGAGAACGCTTGTTCATCCGAGCCCATTGAACTCGAACCCATTTCGCTTTAAATTAGAAAAAGTTGTGCGCACTTTGTCCAAAAAAGTTAGAAGATTCTGACCCTCGTCGTCGTACGGACCATAAAAGACGTCTAGCCATTTTTAGTGTTCTGTTTCCCCGTACCTGGGTAAAGGAATAAAGATCGTCTGTTTCTCGATCTCTTCCCCCACTTTAAAATTAGCTAAATTGTGTCTAAATTCTGTCAATTAGTCCTCCTTTCAAGGGCGGCCTTCGTTACCAGCCAGAGGTTTTCTAGAATAACTAATATTTTTGTACGAGAGAGACGAGTCAGCTGGTTTGTATAGAAAGCTGTTTGATAAAGAGTTCTCTTTTCCTTTCCTAAAATGACCTATGGAAGTGGGGTTGGTGATAACAGTGTGACAATCAGCCGCAGCAGTCTCTTCAAGGGCGTTCCGTACACCCAGTGAGGATACTGGTTCGTCCCGTCGGTGATTGAACCCTCTCTCTCTCTTTCCCAGAGTAATCCCCTCTATTTTCATACAGTTTAATCATGTTTTCCAACCTCATTTTTGGCTTATGCAAAAGGTCTTCTTGTTTTGTTTGCCTTCAATATCTTCTCTTATCTCCATGTGTTGTTTTCTCTCGCCCTTGCTGTGCTTATTTCTATCCTTGGTAGTATCTTACCTAATTTATTATTTCCTGGTCATTTTCCTCTGCCACACAGTGTTTGTTCATTTTTTTCCACTTGTCCAAATTGAATATTATGTAAATAGTTCTCCCTCCCTCCTCCGCCTAGTTTTGCCACCTCCTGTCCGACCAGTATGCGATTATGACCGGGGCTGGTAACCTGCTTTTACTATACTTCCTCGGCGCCCTTCAATAGCATCGATTTCCAACTTTACTGGTCGCCGGCGACAGTTACAATCTCAATTTAGAGGGAAGTAGAGAACCAGAGAAAACCTGGTAACAAGTGTTCTGTCCCAATTGAAGGTTGCGTGTGTCGCTTGCCAAAAGGATCAACGTTTTTGACACCGCTGTCAACAAGTTGTCTCTCTGTTGGTTATTCTGTCCTCATTTTTGGCCTCTTGCAGTTTCTAGGAAGCGAACGTCTTCTTCCATTCCTTTTCTCATTGAATATTCGACGACACAAAGAACTCGCCGCGATCGTCCTTCATTCCTTTTCTGGTCAGCTGGCGAAATATTCCCAGGTGCCTAATGTCACACTGGCACGGAGAGAACAGCCGTGGCTGACTGGCCATGTGGCATCCACTGGCTAACGGGGTGTTGTCCACTCGGGAATACTTTGCAAAGTCGCCACCAGACAACTTTGACCTTTCATCCTATCGCATTTCACCAGCAGCAGTTGTTTCGCGGTCTAAGAGGATCACTTCCTCTCCAGAAAATCGTACACCCTTTCTTCTTCTTCTTCCTGCTTCTATTTAAATGAATGACGTGGATTTGCGTTTGCATTTGGTGCTGCTCTCTTTTTTTCTCTCTCCCACCGCGCGTTCTCCTTTCCGGCGTTGACTTCCGTCCGGACACCGCTTATGGAAGACCAGTCCTTCCGCGGAGCTCCGTATTTGTCCATTCTCTTCCCGGTATGGGACATTTGCCCCTTTGTGGCTGGTCTTTCTCTCGCCTCTTTTATTTTTAGAGGTCAACGACCTTTTTTATATTAAATTTATTCCTCTCTCATTTCCCTTTTTGACCCTACTCGTAGTAGTCGTCGTAGTCCGTTGAGGCCACCTTTGAGAGAAGTTATTGTGTGATCTGTCCACTTGACTTTTGTACAAGTCTACGTCGCGTCGAGTAATTAACAGCCTCTCGAGGGCCTCCTTCCTCCATGTCTAGTTCCCATCCTCGTTGAGTGCTACACAGTTTCTTATTGTCCGGTTTAAATGTCGTCATTTGTTAACATCAGCGGCCATCCTTCGCTTTTTTTCCTTTGTAAACCAGTGACCAGCTGGCTCAGTCAACGGTATCCAGGCGGTCGGGCTGTTTACCTCGGGGACACACATTTAAACATTTGACACAGCTCGAGTTTTGATAGTCGGGTCGACTGTACGAGAGAGACGAATAATTTCATCTAACTAAGTCCTGAAATTTGAGAGCAGAAAGACGCGTGCTTTTCTCGTTTGTTGTTCTTGGCAGATGGACTAGTTTTACGAGCAGTTTGTTCTGGCCAGCGGGGAGGGAGAAGATAGATTTAGTACTTTACGAAAGATCTTCACATATCCGACTAGATTATCTCTTTAAAATGTCAAACATCGCCCATTTTGAGCGGGGAATGAGGCGAGAAATGATCGCAGGTGGTCAGGGAGGCAACTCGCTTCTGCTTTTTATAGCCAGCACAAATATTTTCCCGAATGGTAATTTCGAGTAGTTTACGTCTCATTCCATATGCATTGAAGAAAAACATGAAAATAAGTAAGCAATAAAAGAGAAAATGAGAGAAATATGGGATATCTTCCGCTTCCTTCTTTTCCAACCCATCTCCAAGCCCATTGTCTATTTCAAAAAACTCAAACCTTTTCTATTTTTGTTTCCCACGCGGAACTATGTTTAGAACTGCTTAAGCATGGTGGAAACTTGGACGGCTTGGTCAACGCCGGTCGCGTTCTATTTAGACTCTGGCGCAGCATTGTTTGCCTTTATTGCTATAGTGCAGGGCCGGGTGTGTCGGCCACTCTGTTTCCCACTTTTTTTACTATACCTGTGTGGGATCCCGAGAGGTATGACCAGTTTCTTCCTTTCCCCATCCACTTTCATCCATTTATGTAATCCGCGCCCTGTCTATAATGGCTTTCCGCGTGCGCTCCCACATACATTCTCACTTTTCATGATGCATACGTAATTCGAACTTCTGATTTACTTTTGTATCTTCTCTCTCGAGTTGCATGTCACTTGCACACACCTGCCCTCATTATGTATTCAATCATGAGCTTCGGCACTTCGGTCGTTGAGCTCTCTCTCTCTCCACTTTCACTTTCAACACACACTCACGAAAAAAGATCATTTAATTCTCTTTCTTTTGCCTATGAGATTACATTTCTTACGCACATTTTACAGCGACTCGCCGTGTGCGCCATCGTTGATCCGTCAACTCGGACTTCCACAGTTACAACCGGCCAACAGCACCGGCAGTCTCTCACACAGCAGTTCGTCTTTATTACAGGTAAGATTCGACCTCCGGAAGGAGATAAAAATGGGTGTGTGGGCCCTCTTTAATACTCTTGAAAGATGATAAGAGAAGTGTTCCAACGATTTCTCTGCTCTTTAGTATTCTATTACCTTTCTTGTGACGTAGTACGTATTACTGCGAGTCTGCTGAATCATCATCACCCGTTGATGAGTACTTGGAGCAGGCGACCTCTCGGCCAAATTGGCGTCGTCTTTCTCATCCTTTGGACACTTGTCA
Source organism: Oscheius sp. DF5033 (assembly GCA_964036215.1). Lineage (NCBI taxonomy): Eukaryota > Metazoa > Nematoda > Chromadorea > Rhabditida > Rhabditidae > Oscheius > Oscheius sp. DF5033. The sequence continues at coordinate 1,636,992 of CAXIWN010000002.1, forward strand.
TACTCCTCAAATTTTCTCGGCTGCGTAGCCCCTGGCACAGGGTCAGCCATCAGTCGACATATCAACATTTTTTGAGGAAGTGTGCCTGTTGGTCGCGGGGAATCCAATCCGCGGCTTCTCTTTTGATCTTCTTGCCATAATTTTATAATCTCTGTCGAGTTGAAAATACCCTCGTTAGTGTGGTCTTCTTGAATATTCATCCCACGTGTTTTTCTCTCTTTCTACTTCAAATAAACAACCAGTATTTCAGGCTCTCCAAGGTAGTCGCTCCCACGCGAATCAGAATCCGTCGTCAAGGGGAAGCGCCTCCACAAACTACCACCACTACAATCAGTTGCCTCATCTTGATAGAGGTCAGCCAATTTATTTTCTTCTCTTTTTTTATCTTTTTCTTCCATCAGCGCCCACTCTCTTTCCCAATTCAGCTGTACTTCCCGCCTTATCTTATTCCCCTTGCCATATCCGGGGATTCCTTAATCTGGCTAACAAGTATAAGCCGGTTGTTTATCAATTTGGGCAAAAGATCCGCCAGAAAAAGAGGAAGCAAGTGGTGCAATTAATTAGGAAGTGGAGATAGAGTAACGGAAGTATCTCTCCTTCGGATATTAGGTGCCTCTCTTACTTCATTAGCCTTCTACGGTAGCTCATTTCCTCGTCCACGCGTCTCCCAGCTGATTATTACAATATTTCTACAGATTTACACAGTCTCCATTGTCCGATGTGTTTGACCACCTGCCGTGTCTATTTCTCATTGTCTCTTGGCTAAAAAGAAATCCGCCATTGCCTCCTCTCTCTCTCACTCTGTCTCCCCATCTCGCATAAGTAGTAGAGTAGAGTCTTGAGTGCAAAAAAAACTGCCGTCCTCTGCGCTCTTTTCCCTGTGGGCGTCGTCTCGTTCGTCGGCTTCGTTCCCTTGACAACATAGCCCGTCTCCTCCTGCTCCGGACCCAGCTCATCCCCGCTTCTCCAATAAGCCCATTCAAATCGCCACCTCCACTTCAATCGGCTCCCCTTCGCCCGTGCCTCTTCCGGAATTCTTCTCCCCTCCCTTTTCCCTAATGGATCAGACACCGACGGAAACGAATCTTGGCTCGGAAGAGGAAGATGACGACTGTCAAATAATTAAAGTGATCACTGGAGTGGCTGGTCAACCGGCGACAAATGGTATGTTGCGCACAAAAGGAGATGGTATTTCACAAGGAAGAGGAGAGTGCCTGGCTGTACTGCCCAGTTTCCCGTCTGGAGATTGTTTTTAAATTTATTATGCACGGTTCGGAGACAACAGGCCATTCTAAGCCAATGTCGTTTTTAGCCTCCCTCCTGCCATAATTGCTCTCTGTTGTCAAGTTCTTTTCCTGCCCGTTGTCAGCTTGTACTTGTGCCCGGTAATCAAACCCGCTTGCCCACTTTGCGCAATTTGCCGGTCCGGCCTTTTGTCCAGTTGCCGCACACGGCTACTCCTCTGGCCCGTCACCCATTTCCAATAGTCAAAGAGGATTGAATTTCTCTCGTATATCAATTTGCTTTTGGACTTGCGGGACGGCAAACATCTCGTCGCATATGCCGAGGATATATTGTCCTCCTCCTCATCATCCTCGTTGTATAGTCTCTCGGCTATTTCTTGATCTCGCTCGTTTTAATGAGACCTTTCTCCCTCGGGGAGAGATCCCTCTAAATGTGGATAATTGGCAGATGTCTGCCTATTTAACATTTGGTCGCTGTTATTCGCACCCAGCAATTCGACCTTGGCATGGTCAAGGGGAAATCAGCCTAAAAAGTTAGTTCAGTTCTCTCAAGGTGAACATTTTCTCTTTGATGTCAAATCTATTGAGGTTTTTTCAAAAGAAAAGAGAGAATTTTCTGTTCTCGATGCGGTGTCAAGAACTTGTCTTTCACCCCCGCCCGGCCATTCATTCACACTCACACCCATACAGTGTCGGTCGTCGTCACACACACACAAATCGCCCAGTTGGTCACTTTCCTCTATTTGTTTCTCCTCCTAACGGCCAGCCGGCCGGCGCGTTGACCTCCTCCTGCCATCTGTCGCCTCTGTCTCTCTCACACCCTAATGTCCTCTATTTGGCCACTGAAGAGACGGATATTTATTGATTTCTCGGCCTGTCCCCCTTATTACCTTCTCTACCTAATCTCGGTCTTTTTGTTAATTTCAATGCGACGACGTAATGAACGACGCCCGCTAATGTTGCCGGTTACGCGAGGCAAAAGCATTACGCTTCTTCTTTTTCGGGATGTTTACTCCCTTTCATTTCATACAACACCGTTTCTATCTTTCTCATTCATCTAATAATGACACCAAACTCATAAAATATTTACACTCCTTTTAATGGGAAGAGAGACTTCATTTTGGAGGAAGCCTCGTCGTCTCTCGGAGGTTTCCTCCCTCCTCGTTGTTCTTTGAACACACAGTGATTCCATGCTCCGACTGCCGTGGCCTTTCTCTCGAAAATGAAGCGACCACATGCACACGCACCCAATTCTCCCTCCTTTCTCATTGATTCACGACGGCGTTTATATAGGTCTTTGGTCTAGTCTTACTAGACTCCCCTACATATTCTCTCATTTTAATATTATGCGGTTCTCTGATTTTATCAGCTGTCTCCGACGGTCAGTCATAAGCTTTGGATTAGCTCCTCTACCCTCTTTTGTTTTGGCTAAATTTGGTGTGAATTTCTATGTACGGGGGAGAAGCATCTCTGATCCTTTGATAAGAGGCGAGTGGGAACAAGCACTATACAACATTGTGAAGCCGTAGAATACGGGGGGAATAACAATCATTGTATCCTTTTAAATGGCCCAATAACAGAATTCTGTCCTTCTATTTTCTTGAACTTTTCTTTTCTTTTCAAAACAAGCGATTATTTTTGATTAGGGGATATTGCTCTCAAGGACTACACGGATCATGTACGTGAGAATCTCGGCAGGTGCGGAGTATCCTCGTAGATCTTGATACATTTCCGATATCTGACGTACTTTTCCTATAATGTTATCCTTTTCGCCTTCCAAATAAGAACTGAATGACATCCAGAAGACGTCAAATGAAATAGCACATTTCCTGGCTCAAAATACCCTGAGTCTGCTTTTGAAAGTGTGTCTGGCGGCCGCATTTCCTCATAGTCCATGAGTACTCTTTGCCCTATTTGACCTCAGTTCCAACTAGTTAGTATAGAATCGTCTCGCCACACTTGGGATAATCATAAATTATTCATAATTTGCGTCGCCCCGAAGGATCTCGTCTTCTTCTTCTTCCTTACTCTCGGCCCCCGCCGCCGTAGTTTCGTCGTCTTCTCTCTGTCCCCAAATTTGATCAAATTTCATCCTTGTGTGGGGGATGGACTTGTGTATTCGCGTCGAGCTTTGAGCCCCCCGATCTAACTCGTTTCTATTTCAGGTACCTCGAATTACAACACTCTAACTGGGTCCCTTCTCCGACCGTCGAAGACGATGATCGACGTGTTGGCACCCATTCGACCAGCGCCATCGACAGCCGACGTTGTTGGAAATCTTCCCTCAACTGCTAGCAGCAGTGCCATTGGTGAGTCTTTTTACTTTTTCTTCTTTTTTTTTCACAACGTCACACAACCCCATGAATAGTGAATAGACACTGCAAAGAGGGAAAGAGACTGGACTCGGGCTATGATTAGTAGACCCATTTCTACTGGAAAAAGAGTTGAAAAAGATTTAATGTTCGGTCAAGCCCAGATTTTCCTTGAGGGCGAAGAAACTGGTTGCCGCCTTTTGCCGCTCTTCTCTTTTGTGCACAGTCCTCCTTTTCTCACTACAATTTGAGACGAGGCTATCTAATCTCCGTTTTCACTTCAACTGGTATCCTCTCTTCCTGGTCTGGCTGATTTCCTTCTCCTTCTCTTATATAGCCAGCCCCAACCTAATTATCGACTACAATAGAACATGTAATAACTCGGAGAACATCGAACTCATCTGTATTTGCTATTCATCTGAAATGGTCGACTGACGCCGTATGATGACGTTGTCCGAGCAGGATGATGAGCAACAATTATACACACAGAGGATCTACCTTCTTTTTCTCGAAAATAGACGCAGCTCCAAGCGGGGGATGGTTCCCCAGGGAAAGGTCATTTCGATTGCACAACCACGAGACCACAAACTTCCTTTTTTTTTTGGTTGAAATGTGTTCGCCATGGTGAATTTGTTTCTAATCGAGTAAACCAAGTCCCGGAGTCACTTCCTGCCAGTCTCCTCTATAGCAATCGAAGCTCCACTTCCCGACTCAGATTAGAAGCTGCAAACGAGAATCTCTACCAAAAAAACTAATCTCATTCGCCCTCGGCTTCTCCTCTCTCTTTTCCCTTTCCTACATGGTCTAATCACTTGAAACAGATGATATCTCGGTGTTCGGTGAATTCTATTAATTATTGAAAAAGGAGCTATATAGTCATCTTTTTTGCAGCTTCTGATTGTTGCTGTTTTCCATCTCGGGCCAAGACTAATCCGCTTTCAAAGCTCTCCGAATCTTCCCTAGCCAACAAATTTCTTCTATTACTGAGAGCCCGAGTGACCTTGCTGTAGAGTGGATAACCGTCAATTAGATACTCTCCTCAAAATGACCTCGATACGATGCTAACCGGAAAGGTTCCGCCCGGAATGGGCGTGGGGTCCCAGGCTTGGGGACTGCTCTCTCTCTCCCTGCTGCTGGTCCACTGGGCAGCGCTAATTCCGGGGCCACCCCCTCGCTCACAATTCGAAGCCTTCTCTTCCACAACATCGATTGTTTGTTAGTCTCTCTTTCTGTCTGGTCGTCACCTTGAAAAGAAGAAGAAGAAGAAGTCCGTCAACCTGCATTCGGCACGAGTCTCATCAACGGGCACAGCCGGTGCCATGGGCCTTTGGGATCATCACCCGTTCGGACCATGTGCCAGCCTATTGGAATTACGAGGTATGCGACAGCAACAAGAAGAAGTTAACCAGGAGGAGCACCTCGTTTTGTGTATATTTGAGAGACTTCCCAGATGTTGACAAAACTCTTCACACCTGGTCAGAGAGTGTGGATATGAATAATAGACGAGGTCTCCTTATCGCGTGTCTTGCTTTCCACCTCATAAACTTATCGAAACTCCTTGCCAGACCTGTCTATATTTGAGGTAAAAAAGCCGTTCCGAGTTGAATCAAACCCCATTGTTCACCGCAATTTCGTCCAGCTAATCTGAACTTGAAGCCCGCTAATTCCATCTTGTTCTCGGGGCTGTCTCTCTCCCAGTATAGCGTGCTGTGCTTCTACCTCTTTTCCTTCTGAAGTATTGCCTTAATTGCATCTCCCTCTCTCTTGTTATGTGTCCATTGTAGCAGCAAACTCTTGTCGAATTGGAACAGATTAAGATTCCCTGTTCCCCGGGAATGTCACTTGCAAACCACTCCAACTGAATAGATTGGCTCTCTCCCTCTCCCAATAAGTTTATGGCTTTACGTCGACAGAGACAGATTGTATACCTCTCGGCTTGTTATCCATTCTTTTTACCTTGTAACTTGGGGGTGTTTCGACGGTTGTCCTGATTAGTCTGTTTCATATTCTCTCACGTAGTTTTCGTTTGCTTTCTCTTATTTTCCATGTTTTTCTGGATAAGTCGAAGGGGGGACTTCGAGCGTAAGTTCGAGGTCGGCGGTCGCTTCCTGTTCGAGCTGTCTATTTCCCGTCATGGGAGCCCATAAAACAAGTTGTCGACGTCCAGAGATCATTCGGAGCCGACTCGACGGATTTCTGTAAATTGTCCTCAAATCCTCGAGGTGTCGTTTCCTCATTCTTTCACAAGTTAGAAAAATAGAGATGGAACGTGGTTTAACCCGGTTCTTTTTGTGTAAATAGTTATTTGTAACGTCACCCGTGTGCTTAGGCGTTTACAAGGTGGGGCTCGTTGTCGCCGGAGCCTATCCTTTTGTTTGTCTTTGTGCCCTGGAGTAGTTCCGAAGAATTATTGTTTCCATACATAGAAATGGAGAAATTGTCACCTGTCTCTTATTTACTGCTTCTTTTCTGCTACAATGCAAACGCATACAAGGAACCCTTTCCTTTTTTTCCGTAGTGTCGGGTGGATGTGTGTGCGTGTGCTCTTTGGAATAAGGTTAGAATTGACGCCGATATCTCTCTAATTAGTTTGGCTTGTCGTTGTTGGTTGATGGAAAAGAGTCACTAACATGTCCTCTCTCAGAGCACACGAAATTCCATGGGAAATATTCCACCAGGGAACCGAGTCATTTCAGAAAAAGGTCGGATAAATAGAGAAATTACATTCCCTGACCTGAGCTGCCGGTGCCTAATTGGTGTTTTCGGGGGAGTAGATCGGTTTCATGGTGTCGTGACCAGCTCACCTGCTCCCTTGAGCCGGATGCTGTTGCCCTCCAATTGTGTCTGTCAATAGGGTTGCCCCCTTCTATGAGCTATTATGTCTCCAGGTCTAATGTCCCCTCATTTACAATGCACTCCTCCCTCCCTCCCCTCCACCCTCCAGTGTTCGCCTTTTATTTTCGAGAAGAATGATGGGATTCTCGGAGGAGGAGAGAAGCCTTTGAGGAGAATATAAAATTGGCTTATCTCTCGTCCAATTTCTGGGAAAGATTAACTGAAATCATGCAATTTCCCCCTGCAATCTCCATCGGACATTATAAATATGTTATTTGAGGTTCATCAGTCTCATCATCCAGCGGCATTGGATCCATTGGGACGAAGCACCTCTCCGCCTCGGTATCGGCCCTAACAACGCTGCCCGACCAGCGACACAAAATGACGAAAAGCCCCAGTGACGAGTCTCTCAGGTATCTTTCCTTTTCCTTTTCTTTTTTTTTTTATTTTGTGGGGGTTCTGTCATTTGGCCGGAAATTACCTCACAGAGACGTCGACCTTCAATTCCTCATGACCCCCTACTGATTGTTTCTCATCCAATTTCTCTCTAATCTTTCAATTTATTCCAGGTCGCATACCTCTTCCTCTGGGGGCAGTAACGGCGGTCATAACTCAAACAGCACGGGAAACAATTCCACGGGCGGCGGAAATAAGGTAACCGTGGCAAAATTCTGTCAGAACAAATCCAATTTGCAGGGTTTCAAGCCAGAGGATGCCATTCAGACTTTCGGGAACAAATTGTTGCCATTTGAACAGAATGAAATCTTCAGCTATCCACGGGTATATTTTGTCGGATCTCAGGCCAAAAAGCGAGGAGGAGTCATAGGTAAGCAGCAGCCGTTTACGGGGTGGCATCGACGAGCATCTGACGCATTCCCTTCGATTTTTATACACCAGCGCGTCGATTATTGTCAGTTTTGCCAGCGCGTTTTTGTAATTTTTAATGCCGTTAAAGCCAGTGATTAGATGGATCAAAGGTCTCTTTTATGACAAAGGTAACCTTTTTGCATCAACTTCCTTGTCTTTTAAATATTCATAATTGCAGGTGGAACAAATAATAACGGCTATGACGACGACACCGGCAGCTATCAGCTGGTGGCCCATGATCACATCGCCTACCGCTATGAAGTGCTCAAAGTGATAGGGAAAGGTTCTTTCGGACAGGTAACACTTGGATATTTTTGTCTTTTTACGAGTATCTGTCCAGGTCATCAAGGCCTACGACCACAAGTACCAACAATACGTGGCGTTGAAGTTGGTCAGAAATGAGAAGCGATTCCATCGACAAGCAGAAGAAGAAATAAGGATTTTGGATCATCTCCGGAGACAGGACCCTGATGGTGCCCATCATATCATCCACATGTTGGACTATTTCTCCTTCCGAAATCACAAATGTATCACTTTCGAGCTGTTGAATATCAATCTCTATGAACTAATTAAAAAGAACAAATTCCAAGGATTCAGTCTTATGGTCAGTTGCAGTTTCCTTTTTCTCATTTGTTTTATTTTTCAGCTGGTTCGGAAATTTGCCTATTCGATGTTGTTATGTCTCGAGTTATTGAATCGAAACCGGCTGATTCATTGTGATCTCAAGCCGGAGAATGTTCTCCTGAAACAACAAGGGAGAAGTGGAATCAAGGTAGACCAAGCCTTTTTTACTGTACAAATTGTATTTCTACAGGTTATCGACTTTGGTTCATCTTGCTTCGAGGATCAACGAGTATACACGTACATCCAGTCGCGGTTCTACCGGGCGCCTGAAGTCATCCTCGGCAACAAATACGGGATGCCCATTGACATGTGGTCACTTGGCTGTATCTTGGCCGAATTGCTGACCGGCTATCCCCTACTTCCGGGAGAAGACGAAAACGACCAACTTGCGCTAATCATCGAATTACTGGGAATGCCACCTGCCAAGTGCACGGATGGCGCCAAGCGGACAAGGACATTCATTTCCTCCAAGGTGAGAGGCTACTTTACGAAATGGAAAGCAATAATAATTTTAGGGAATTCCACGGTATTGTACCGTAACCCAAGCGGGAGACGGAAATACAATTTTGGGAGGAGGACGATCGAAACGAGGAAAGATGCGCGGACCTCCTGGGTCGAGGTCGTGGAATTCTGCCTTGAAGAATATGGGAGACGAGCTGTTCATTGACTTCTTAAAAAGATGTCTCGACTGGGATCCTGATACTCGAATGACACCACAACAAGCTCTAAAACATCAATGGCTACGACGGCGGTTGCCAATTCTCCCTCGACGGGATGAAAATGGCGTGGATAACGACGGTGAGCACGAGGTGGCTTCTACTTTCACTATTTCTTTTTTCTAATTTTTCTATACGTAGCTCACATTCTGTTGCTTAGAAACTGCACATTCGCTTCGTTTCTAGATAACTTTTCTTTAATTTTCCTTTTCACCCTAAACTTTCGTCTACTTTTTTTTAAAAATAATTTCTGTTTCAGCGTTGGCGGGACCGCAGCTAATGTCGCAGTCGGTGACGGCCCTTCGTAGCTCCAATACAAATCCTTTTACTCCTCCAAAGATGGCTCATATCTTGTCGTAAGGGCCATCGAATCCAGTCCTTTCGACGCGGTATTTTACACACAGGTGTTTCCTCTTCTTCTTTTTATGCATAATTTATTGTATCCCTTCCCAGATTGATTCTCTCCAGTCGTGCTTTCTTTTCTCCATTTTTTAGTCTCTCGTATGCTTGAGGGTACAAGCGCGTTCAATCGCGCCATTTTATTCCATTTTTTTGTACATAGTCAGTCGAGATGTTTTCTCACGAGAAAACTAGTGTGGATCCCCTTCTCTTTGCAATATTTCGAAGATAGTCCTAGAATCTAGGTTCTGACAATGTCCGTAGGCTTTCCTCCACCTCAGGCGCCCATTTTTTTGTAGTTATTGGGTACCCTTCCGTTTTTTTGACAAGCAAGACATGACCTTCTCTCGGATTGCCCACTTACATTTTCCCCTTCGTCTCCCCATTGATTCTTTCTTCATTTTCATACGGTATGTTCCTATGTCTAGAAGTTCTTCTTCTCTTTTTTGACAATCAAATAAATATTTTTGTTCAACATGTGCAATTGACAGAAATTAGAGAGAAATGGAAAGCAGAGGCTTCTTCCCTAACCAGGATGTTTAGGGACCGGGACATTTAAAAAACTGAAGACAACTGCTGTCAATTTCGCCAGATAAGGGAAGTATAAGAGTTCAGCACAGGCATTATTTCTCGTGCAGACAAGGAAAAAACCAAAGTTAGATAGCTGAGACGGTTCTGCTGGTTATCTTCTTCTTCAAAAAAAATCCTTGTGCTCTCGGGAATATACGGCCAAAATGATGAAAAACTGAAGTTCCTAGAACCATAAAAGGTGCATATTTCCATTTGCTCACGAGATTAAAAGAAATTGAAAGCATAACATGTTTTCGGAGAACATGGGAATCAGATGAACCCACCACATTCTCACGAACTGGAAAATTTGTAAATAATTCCACGGTTGTGTAAAAGATATTCAGAAGGTCCCAGAGGGAAAAAGAGAACTGCAAAATGTATTGTCCGTTTTTTCTCCCTAGTTCATTACAACGATATTTTTATTTATGGATCTGTAAATGTAAACATACCAACCATACATAGATGTCTGTACTTTTCTAGAGTTTTCGGCAGTTTTTTTACCAACGCTGGTCTGTTTCTCAATCCTAATCTGGCCGTACAGAAGCCTTGTTGGCAACGGTAGGATACTGGCTGTTTCACGGATATAAACTCGATTAGCTCGTTACAGCATCTGATAAAGTCCCCGTCTTTCCAGTATCAAACTTTTCCCAGGAACGGAAACTTAATCGATGTGTTATCGGAGCATCACAAGGGAGAGAAATCTTCAAAAGAAACTTGGCACACGAGAAAAATATTAATTATGTTAGTAATGTTCAAGTGAATACAGTTGCCTAAAAGTGTCCGCCCTCATCGTATCATCTACGCTCAATTTTGTACCTTATCTGGCTCCTCCTCTTCCCAATTTCTGTTATTGAGTGAATCAGTCTTTCCAGAATATTCGTCCATTTTGAATATTCCTGACATTTCCACTTTGTCTCCTAATATCTTTTTTGTGGAATTTCATAATTTCTTGGGATTTTCTGCATGTCGTTCGTTTATCTGCCAAGATACATGTATAGCCGAGATGAATCTTTTAAAGGAGCCCTAAAATAATAAGAAAAAAGCTGGAAAGGATAGAAACGCCGACGCTAACTTCAACCTGATTTTCAGAGAAAACGAAAATTCACTTTCTGTTATTAGAAACTTTGCCGTTTTTCTCATTATATCTACGTTTTTTTTTCTCGTTCAGCTTTTGGATTTACGGCTTTAGGGTAACTTTAACCCATTAATGCTCATGTGTTCATTTTTGAACATTTTTTGCCTTGGTCCCCCCTTTGGTGATTTTTCGGTCGAAATTTTTTTTTTCTTTCAAAATTGGTATCAAAAAATTCGCCTCTCTGAGCTGATCACAGATATACAAATATTATTTCAGTAACTGTCCAACTGCCGTTGCGGTATAAAGAAATATCGTGATAACCAAAAACCCCCCTAATTCAGGCTTATCAATTAATTCAATTTTCTTTTGTACTACAAACGGTTTGAGAGGTGTATTGGGCATCGTTCGATAGAGGAAAAAGAGAGCAATCAGGTGTGAACAAGGAGGCGAGGCGGCGGCCAATTCCCGTGGCGCACGGAGCCTCAACAGCGATCTATTCACTTTCGTCAGGGATTACACAAAAATTTTATTCATGTTCGACAACCTTGACAGACTTTCGACATCGACGTACCTCTCGACGCCTGCGGACGCCTTCGACGAGAATCACATATCTGTGATCAGCTCAAAGAGGCGAATTTTTTGATACCAGTTTTGAAGGAAAAAAAAATTTCAGCCTCTTTGGGCCATTGGTAAGAATTCGGGAAAAAATGGGTTAAATAAATCGGGCAAGTCCGTACAGTTTCAACAGCTGAACTCGTGTTGTTCCAAGAAGAACAAGCAATGGACAAGCTCATTCGTAACTCTGGTTTCTCTAAAATAGTAGAATCTCCCACATATACAGTTGTCAATTTAGGATGCGTGCTGTATCCTTGAAAAAAGATTGTAGTTCTATTATTTTTTTCAAAATTAAAACTACTTTTAATTAGCGTTTCCTTTTTTCGAAGTGATTCGAAATATTTTGAATGAGTCATGCTGCAAGAGTCGGTTACTGTAAGCTCCTTGCGAAGAAAGTTAAAAAGATTATAGCCTAATAAGCTTGTAAAAGGATTTTAAAAATGTAGCAGTTTTCTAACGCCGGTAACGGTAAGAGGCTTTGCCACGTTTCTTTGTAATCTATGAGTGAAGGCGTCAACAGTCATTGTCCACAGATAACTGGAGAGAAATTCTCCCTTGCAGTAGCCGTCTTATCGTCATTTTTATTTTCCTTACCCTTTGTTCGTATAGAAGATGGAGCGGTATGGCTTATTTCGATCGGCTATGAGAGGTTACCTTATACTTTGGGGCGTCATCAAACAAATAAGACAAAGACTTTATGGAAAAATTTTAGTGTTCAATTCATTCAAATTGCCATGAAATTCACTGTTTCTTTAATGGCTATTTTATGCACAGATATTCGTAATTATAAGCCTAAATTTAGTCATTTGCGGAAGAAGTTGCATCCTTATCTCGGTTTCTTGGCTTCCAATTTCTCCTCGAGCTGTTGACTGTGCCAAAGTTCGCTTATTCATATTCACTTTTCCTTCCAATTCTTCCCCTTTTCTGCTCGTGTTCTATACAGAGTCTCATTTCTTGGATGAGCTGTCGGATTAGTTTTTTTTTCTAGATCCGGGAAATGTAGCCAACCCTAATGATAAGGAGAAATTTCTCGAAGTTATTTCAAAGAAAAACTAATGGCTCATTCTATGCCCTTTCCTCCCAGAGTGTACTTTCCTAGAAATGAGTTATAAGGCAAGGTGGTAGGCGGTACTCAGATTTTAGGGTGAAATTCAACGTTGGACTAGAAGCCTGCCCAGTTAAACGTTTTCCAATGGAAGCTCAAACAATTAATAAGACTGGATCCTCCAAAAAAAGAGTTTCCCTGATGAGATTCGGTTATAGTAACAATGAGGCTAAGAGAACTCTTTATGGGCAGGATTTGGAAATAACGCCGGAAATGACAAGTTTTAAATGATAAGAATTGCCGATGTAGACTTTGAGGGAAGCCGCCCACAACCTCGTGGGTTGCACTTCCGTCATCATTTTGAACTGCTGCCTTTTACGGCGAGCCAGCTCCACATCGAGGGACTGACAAGTTTCGAATGGATACTTTTGTCTCATGATAAAACCCCGATTAGTAGACTTTATTACGTACCGTAATACCGAAGCTGGGATTGATTTATATTGTCTTATCTGCCAAGAAAGAGCAGCCATCGAGCTGTTCATCCCCCTTGTAATTTCTTCCCATTTGCAGCATTTTTACCGATAATCAATGACTGTTCATTATCCTGGTGACTGTTTTCGGTGACTGTGTTAACAACTGACACAAGTTCCGCATGAGAAAATTCTCTGCGGCCACACCTATTTCCGTTGTTCTTGATATGATCACATGACTTCTCATCTGACTGTCTGCTTCGATCTTCGGGCTACGCATCGTCGGTTACTTCCCGTAGCTGACATCTCACCCCATTCCACCGCAATTCCTTTTCTTATCTTGTTTACCACAAACGAGGGTGAGAAAACGCTGCGATCAAAGTGAGTAGACCATTGTTTTGAGGAGAATCAGAATAGGGTGGGGCTCAAAAAAAGCAAATCTTATCTAAATGAAGAAACGGAGTGGGTCGAGTCATTCGGGTGTTTTGTAACACAGCCATTCACACACATAGTGCCATCGATTACATCAGTCTCCTTTCTCGCGATACGATCTAGAAATTTCTCACGCTCACAAGTCGCTTTCTTCTTCTTCTTTCCTGCCAGCCATGTTTGCTTCTTCCTTTTTGTGTCTTGAGCTTATCTTCCTCTTGCCATTTTTCTTTGGTGAGCAAGCTTGCGTCACTCGTTCATCTGACGTGATTCTCCCCTTCCTCACCATCTCTCGACTTATGGTCATCACCACCTGTTTGAGCATGATTTAGGCGGTGGACGTAAGGTGACGTGTCGCCATTCCCTTATCAATTGATCGTCTCTGGCTTCGACCGCTGTTGGAATTACTGCAGTGTCTCATCTCCCGTCGCTGCAATAGATCGAGAACGAATTACTCAAAAACCTTCAAGTAAGTCCGATTTCTTTCGAACTTTAACGATTTCCCTTGATTTTTGCAGATCTATTCTATAAAAAATGAGTTCTGATAGTTCTGAAGGACAAGTCAGCGACACTGGAAATATTCCCGAGGAACAAGCAGCGTCGTCATCAAAGGTGAGTCGAAAATTGATAAGAAAAGGGCAAAAGGGACTACTGATGGAAAAGATGAAGAGTCCAATGCTTCTTTAATTTTATTGAGTCAACAATATGAACAAGACAGATTTATGGTCTCCTGATAGCAGGTCTTGGTCACCTCTCTGGGTTCGGAAAGGAATGTCCTTTGATATCTTGAGGGAGCGCGTCATCTTTCGTCTTTCAATAGAATTCCTTTTCGAAATGACAGCCAGACTATGCATTTTGGGTCCAAAGCCCAAAAGATATCACTATGTGTCACGCGGGAATTGAAGCAAAGATAAATCAGCTCACTCGTGTTTTGAAATGGTTGTGGTTTTACCCATTGATAAGGAATGCGTCGCCTGAAAAATACTAAAAAATAGCAGGATGTCGAGAGAGAAAAATCCTGTTTTCAGTCAAAATTGAAGCAGTCGCCGGACGATAAACGAATGAGAAATTATATAGCCGTTAAGAAGCATCGACAGCAGTTGAAAGACACGTTGGAACGATGTCCCATTGTAAGTTTATTCTGTTCTTTGTGTTTACAGCGGAATGATAGCCATTCCTGTCTGTGTCAAGAGTGTCTGGCGGTTTTGACAGAATTGCACTTTCTTATCGCTTTCAACAGACCTTTTTGGTCTGGTAAAGAGTCTACTCACGAATTGAAAAGATTATTGTCTGCATCCGGTTAATGAGAAACCTGGCCAATTTGCACGTCCAATTTGGCGAAAAAGAGGCGAAATGTCGGAAGAATGAAAAGCGCAATTCTGCGGTTAATTCCTTTTGACATCTTGCGGACTTTGCAAGGTTTCGACTGTGCGTTCTTTTATTTCTTGATTCCGAAAAATACCGTACACCGATTCTTCCAGAAACTTCTGTCGATCGACGATCACTGATTTCGAATAATTCTCACATATTAGCGGCCATATAGCGCGGGAAAGAAAGAAAAATTCAATTCAAATTACAGACACTCGTAGAATTGACGAAAGAATTAGACGATCTATCGACAGACGAAAGCAAGACACTCGATTTGATAGCTGAATTCGAAAATTTAGTTGGGGCTGTCAAAAAGAAGATGCCGCCACCAAGAAAACCGAGAGAACCGAGGGTCGAAATGCCGCCACCTCCAATAGGTAGACCTGCTAACAGTGATCTGCTAATCAAAAATTCTTTAGAACTCAGTCCCAGTACTTCCTATGGAAGCAGAAGGAGAGATCTCCTGAAGAGTCGAGTGACACTTCTGAACAAGTCTTCAAAAGGCCCACGACGAGTATTCCCAAATGGAGTACCGACGGATCTCCTTCCCCAGACGCAGTTGTCATACCCATCGCCTTCCTTCCCGGCGATGACATCTCCCTTGTTACAGCCTCTTGTTAATCCATTGTTATCTCCTTTTAATTTTTACAGTTCCCCGCTCCTCCAATCTCCCTTAATTAATCCATTCCTCATGCCCACCCCTACCCCTCTCCCCTCGCCAGTACAATTTCAGCCAATGTTCACGATGACTCCGGAGACGATGATCTCTCTTCAGGGAATGCTCGCCGCGGATTATCTACAGAGTGCCGCTGCTCGAACGGCTCCTATTAATTTTACACAAGATAACATTGACTATTTATGGAGAATGTGTAATGAACAGTTGAGATGACCACGGTCTCTTTGCCAACCGATAGAGTACCGGTGATAGTGATGTTTACGGGAGAAGAGCAAAGATAGTGGGACTGGCAAGATTCGTTACTGATCATTGCCAGAAAACCAAAAGGGAATCTTTTGCTCTTTAGATTACTTGTTTTGATTCGCAGAAAAACAGAGAACCGTAACATTCGATGTCTTTTACACCTGACAATGTGACATCTGTCCGGCCGGTCAAACAGCTCTCCAAACAGACGAAACAGAGAACAAAAGAAATTATTCTCTGGGGGATCAGAGGGATCACTGAAAGTAAAAGAAAATAATAAAATACTATTTCCTGGTCTAGGTGCAGGTGTCTGCTGAGCGAATTTCGGAAATCGGGTGTACATGTACCCTACGATGATCATGTGACAGTCGACAGGCAACAAAATTGACTATCCGCAAGGAATTTTCAGAAATACTCGAGAATTATGAGGGAGGCCAGCCTTATCTTCTTTTTCTTCTTTTGCCGTCTCACCATTTTCTGCAAAGTTTGGCAGTCAACGACATCAGTATCATACTAACCGCCAACATAGAGAACTATTTTACGTCAAACTTGATAACAATAAGTTTGGTGCGGTTCTGAAACATATTTTGATGCACCCAAACTCATCGAAAAAACAAGCGACCAATTTGTTCGCCGCTGATCACATCACCCGGATCTGGGGGCAGATCGTCCTTGTCCCTGAGTTCGGCCGAACCCTAATTAACAAGTTTAACCCGGATTAAAATGAATCAGAGTTCACGATGATCACTACCGTGAGGTTAAATAGACACCATTTGTTAGTTACGGTACACTTGTTGGTTCTACTCGAACCTCATTCCTCGGCTATGAAGTATCTGTTGTTCTCCGTCTTCTTCCTGGCTGGAGCTTATGCTGTCACCAATCCCAATCACTGGGCTTTCGCCAATAAAGTCATCAAAATGGGAGTCAAACTCGTCAACAATAAGACAATCTACAATGTACTTGTTTCCTATTTTCTACAATACAAACTCATTTAGGCGTCAGTCTGCATGGATCCTTTCTTCTACAATTGTTCTACAATGGCTCAGTTGCAAGCTCGTTAGTTTACCATGTCTATGGAATATCCGATAATTAAGAAGGACAAAAGTGTGCTATGGCCAATGCTGGTCCGTACTTCAACACTGCCTTTGCCATTTACACTGCACTGGATAAGTGTTTGACTGATCTTGGAGACAGTGTCATGGCTCTTGCCACAAATCTGATGTCATCTAACAGTGACCTTATTGGACCCATTTTCCAACAAGTAAGTCTTTACCTTTGCAATTTACGAATTCGCTAGGGTGTGACCAACATCAAGAAGTGGAAGTCGGCCGGTCAGAACAAGGCTACATGCCTCGAGAGTTTCTACAAATGGGGAGCCAACCAGTTCAATAAGACCATCATCAACACTTATTGTACCAACTTCGTTAAATCGGGACAAGTCACCCCAGCTCAATGGAAATGTCTCGTTACTGCTGGAAAATCTGCTCTCGATCTGTCAGCTTACAAGTGTGCCACAATGGTCCCTCCCACCAGTGGATAGATGCTTTATTGTCAAATTTATTTATAAAGTGCAAGATGTTAAATTTGTTTCGAGACAAAGAATGAGCGACTCGCCCACGAGGGAACAGCTGCGTAAGCGAGGGGACACCTTCTATAAAAGGATTCGGCTATTGGCCATTATTAAAATCCGTCATGAAACTGTTCCTTATTATTGCCTTTGCTCTCCTGACTATCGCCTTGGCGTTTCCTCACTTTGGAATTGTTGAAAAGGTAACGCCTTTCTTTTGAATCTTATGGATTTATTTCAGCGAGAGGATACTCATAAACCTCATGGTAACAGTTCTGAGCCGAGCAGCTCTAGCGAATCCAATGAGTCGGAGGAGGGAACCACTTTGGAGAGCACTCGAGTCCACCCCGATAGTGCTTCTACAGTGGAATCTGTCGAAACCAGTACTGTAGCGCCCGAAGAAGGTTCAGGAGAAGAAGAGGAGATTTTATTCCCCGACCTTCGTATCCTTCTCCCTTGAAAGCGAAAACTGTCATTGATATCTGTACATGAGACGTTGAATAAACTTTAGAAATACAAGATTTTGTATTGTTTACTACCATGACCTAGGAAAATACGCGACGGTGGTCAAAGTGTTACGCATCCCTCTTTCTCTGTCGACAAATTCCTGCTTTCTTTTGTATAAATTCCGTAACAAAATGTAGAGGATCAATATGAAGAAAAGATTGGCATAAGTAACGGACTAAAAATATTCTATTTGTATCTTTGACCTGGTGAACTTACATAAATAAAACAGACAGCTCCCGATATAGAATTTTATCGATGTCGTTTACATACATGCGGCGGACGGTGTTCGCAACTTCGTGTAAGAGAGCAATTGCCAGTTGGATTGACCCACAGATGAGGACTATCTTCGTGATGTGGATATTCTCTTTGATTTGATATCGAGAGTTCAGACTGACTATCCTAAAAAACCTTCTTATTACTTCTTTATATAATTAGGAGGGTTGACCTAATATCTTTCTCAGTACCAGACGACCTGTTCTTTCTTATCTGGCTGACTCACCCCAATTCCAGACGTCGGTTTTTCAAATAGAGACAAAAGATCCAAATCATAGCTGTGGTGTTTACTCCGATCAAAGAATAATACATGATGTTCACCCTCAGCCAGGAGGTGGGCGTGTTGAACAGACACGATGCCGTGTCCACTGGATCATACGCATCAACCGAAAAGACATATCCCGCGTAGGAAATAGAAATCAGGAACTGAAATCATTTCCTAGTTCTATTTATAGTTCAAATTTACCGTGAAGATGGGTGTCAATGCGATTGCTATGCTCGAGTTGTCCGCATACTTTTCAGTGAGTAGGTGGCCACAGTTCGTTCAACACATAGACAAATAAAGAGCAAGGGCAGGTTTATATTAAAACATTGGGTGAGGCACTTGACGAATAGACAATTGAAATTTGAGAATATCAATTCACAATCCTCGCTTACGAAAAAGAAATCATAGAGGATATGATGAAGCTGAAATGACATCGCAATTATTTCCATTTGTGAAAGTACCTGTGTTCCTGCAAAAACAAGATCATGGCAGAATATCGACAATAAAATGGCAGTCATTAATATCTGTAAAAGTTTGCCACTCGTCACATGGTCATTGCCCTACCTGTGCATTTCTATTGACTAATTGCTTGAGTATAAAACTACGCCATAATAAAATAGTGAAAAGTGTGACCGAACAAACAACAATTTGTAATATTTGTGAGAAATGTAGAAGCCATGCCGGACAAGCATTCCGGAGAAAACGCACTGATTTACGCCGGTGTTATCCATTCTGCCGAGAGGAATCAAGGGGCGGTTCTAGAAGTATTTTGTGCTTGAAAAGGCCAATTAGAGAAAATTATAGTACGTATAAGGATAATTAGCCATTTCTTCCGAGATTTTAGAGAAAAATAAAATTGTCAGTGATCTTTGGAGGGAAGCCATCTCACACAGGCGGAGTTGTATGAGAAACTCACATCCATTTTTAATTGAGGAAGTAGCAGTTGAACTTCAGACATTCTCGGATGCAAAACCAGACTCGAATGAACAATTACCACATGGCAAATTTATTTGGATAATTGTCGCTCTCCTGGATTCCCCTAATGGGGATAACTGTGATTATCCACGTGGCCACCAAACACTAGCCGGATCCCCTTTTCCCAGTCATTTTGTCCATCGGAAGAGGCACCTGCCCCAAACAGGATCGAAAAGAGCTAATAAGTCATCAGCGCCAGTTCTTTGCGAACACTGAAGAGCGACACTTGCAATCCGGAATCAGCCCTCGTCAAGTTTTTTGCCGTCGCCAATCAAGCCCCCTCAAAGATAACAATCAAATGAGAGAAAAAAGTTTTATTTTCTCGTTGTGGAATGGCTGGCCGTTTAACGGCGAGTTCCATCCTCGAAGAAGACTCCACCATCGATGGCGCAGTATTTGGGGCAGATTCCCTTCTCTCCAGCTCCTCCTGGGGGTCCAGCAGGTCCTGGTTGTCCAGGGTTTCCATCGGCACCGGGCTGTCCATCGGGTCCGGGAGGTCCCTTGGGTCCGGCTGACCAGGTTGTCCGTCTTGTCCAGGTGCTCCGGGCTGTCCAGGAGGTCCCTGAGGTCCGGCTTCTCCAGCAGGTCCAGGCTCTCCTAAAAAATTTGGTCAACTAGGGAAGAAAGTTTCGTACCAGGTTGAAGGGGCTCGGAAGGAGCATCTTGCCCAGGTTCTCCAGGAGCACCAGGGGCACCGGGATTTCCAGGAGGTCCGGGAGGTCCTTTTGGTCCGGGCTGAACAATGCGATATTGAAAAAGTGTTTCACAGAAAACCAACCTCTCCGGGAGCAGCATCGTTTCCAGGCTGGCCGGGGGCTCCGTTCGGTCCAGCGTCTCCAGCGGGTCCAGGGGGTCCAGGAGGTCCGGGAGGTCCTTGTGGGCAAGGCTGAAATATTTCTGTTAAACGAACAAGCAATTATTACTTTGCAGGGAGGAGGGGTGATAGGCTCACACGGCTGCTGAGGAGGTTTTCCTGGGTTTCCGGAAGTCCAGGAGCACCAGGCTTTCCTGGGCGACCGGGTTTACCAGGAGTTCCGGCAGGGCCAGCAGCTCCAGGAAGGCAGCAAGCGTCGCATCCTCCGGCAGCTCCACCAGTAACGGCAGCATCTCCGTAGCCAGCCTGACGGGCGGTACGGTTGCCAGTGGGGAGGCTCTTGAGTTGGTTGACCTCGTTCCAGATGTCCTTAGCGGATCCCTGAAGAATGGGAATTAGTAAGAAAAGAAGAAGAAGGGACATACTCGGCAATAGTTGATCTCGTTGCTCATGGTTCTCTTGACATGGTGGACATAGTTGTAGACCATGGGAAGAGTCACACAGACCGAAAGGACTGCGACGACGGAGAAAGTGACAGCCGAATAGGCAACGAAACGGTACGCTTTTATGCGCTGCTGCAAATCCATGACGGTGGACGAGCTGCTGCTGCTGACTGAGGAGAAGGCAGTGGTTATATAGGCAAGCCCGCCCCCTGAGGGGAGGACGAACTGGCTTCAAAGAACCTAAGGACACCGTTGCCAATCACACATCATCGCGGCAAAAACAGAGGATTCTTTGCGGAAACGGGTTACAAACATCCTCGGGCGATAGGAGAGAGAGTCCACGGTTCACACCGGGATCTTATCAGGTGGTTGGATCAGACGGCTGTTTTTTGACAAGATCGTAATCCATTCTGCTAGCTGACACGGATTGTGCGAGATGATATTTCAGCAGCGATATAATAATCTCCGTTATGAATCATAGCTATCGTAGCTTGTGTAAGAAACGTTGAACGGTATGGGATGTCCTTCTGGACGTTTCCAAATATTACAGCTGCCGATGGGTCTTACACATCTTCAGAATCTAGACATCGAGCCTTCTGGTGGAATCTGCTAGACTAGAACAGGAAGAGCTCTTTCCCAAGAAGCTCGACTGTAGATAACCCCAAAAGTTTTGTAGACCCCACTGTTGACTATAACAGGCCACATTGCCATTTCCCTAGACGATTCCATGAGCTGAAATTTTGAGGAATTTCTTCAAATGGGTTACACTGTCCGAATACAAGTTCCAGCTTACACCGTTGCCCACTTTCCGTCCGCCAGCTATTGTCCACTTTCTTTCCCTAAAATATAAATGAGCCATTGTGTCTCCAGCCGATTTTCCCTCGTCTCCTTTACAGCCGGTACCAGTTTCACCTCCCCCGGGCCATACCATCTACCACAGTGGCCTCTTCCCTTTCTCTTCCAAATGTCGGCCGGTCTTTTTCCCTCCCTCCAAATGCCAATTACACTCGTTCTCAAATCGTGCATAAGCCCGTTTGGTCGACCGGAGGGAACACGGGGCGATGCCCACTTGACGTTTTGAGATTTAGTCGCATTAGGGGATGAGGGATTTCGGAGAAGAAAAAAAGAAGAACATGGCGTAAGAAGAATATGGAATGTGGCAAATGGAACAAGTTCGGAGGCAAGAATAACACGAGAGAGGAGACATAAGCCGGTCGTAAAAACAAATTATGCGCGAGAGGACTGCAAAACTAGTAAACTTCAAGGTGGTAAACAAAGATATTCCCTATGAATCAGTTGGTCATTTTCAACCACCCAATTACAGATACCCACTGTCTGCCAGTTTTCGTCGTACCCTTCGTAAAAAGTCGCCGATCGCCACAGGTGTCTGAGAAGGAAGCTGATGGCCTTGACGGGGGAACACTAATTGCTAATCGCAAAAACGCTGATGATACTTTCACTTGGTTCACTCCTGTGATTATTTCGAGCAAAAACTATCTGCATGGCCATTTAATATGATGTCTGCCAACTCTTTCTATGATTGTGGTGCCCTGGACGATCATGATCTAGTGACGTTGATACCCCCAATACTAACGGTTATTCTTTTTTTCTTTTTCCTCACTTCTGTCCCTCAACATCTTTGCTTTTTGCTCTCAGCAAATTGTAAGATGTTTGTACCTCCTCTTGATGAAATACCCCAAACTTCGCCAAAAACAATTTCAACCACAAATTTAATAAATAAATTGTTGTTACTGTGAGTTCTAGCTCATAAATAAGACCGTTCCACAGGAAATGGTTCGGGAATATTCTCGGTGAACCAACAGAATGTCTCCCTATGCCAATCCCACAATATTAACGTGTCCGTAGTTTTATTCTTTGCAGAATTTTCGTTTGCAAGTTAACTGTCTTCTCGAGTCGTCGACTCGACGCATTAAATGTTGTGTTCGCCTGCTACTTTGGTCAGTGATGGAGCTATTACTCGGTGATTTTTGGCTTGTTCGAAGAGTACAAAGTATATTTCGTGTAGAAGGCCACATGATTTTGCCATTTTAATACAACGGACAAGGAAGTTCTTCTAAATTGTTGTTCCGTGTGTTATCAAACCGTTTGTTCTAGTTTCTTCTCGCGAAAAATAACCGTCGTATAAAAGGCTCGATCTGCTGACGACTTGCGACATCTCCTGTAAAAGATCAAAAACCTCCTTTTTTAGTCTTGAAACTGTTTTCCCGGGAGTAGGTGTTGTGTAATCCTATTGTTCTTTCGGGGTAAAATTACTCGACTGGTTGACCATTACCCGCCCAGTTTAAAAGCAAATAAATAGGTTCAGTCCTGACGCAGTTCTGAGATGGATCTGCTCAGTTGTCTTCTTCTTACTTTTGTATCATATACTGGTGCCCAATTGGCCACCAATTCCATCCAGCAGCCGACATTCAACAACGGAGTCCGATGGTTCCAGACAGGGTCGACCATGACTCGAACTCCCGTAAATGCCAGAACTGATTGGACAACATATCCAGGTAATCCTCGTATTTGAATAGAATCAACTCTTCCAGAAATGGCTAGATTCCTCGCGGAGCATCCTCACGACCAACATGGGAATCACTTCTCGTGGTCATTGAGGAATAGAGGTCCGCCTGTCTACGACTACAATGGCTATGATCAGTACGGAATCTACAATATGGACCACGATCAACGTCGACGAAAAGAAGGCTGGCACATGGAATACGTCGACGGAAAATGGCAGCCAGCAGCCACCTGGGAATGCCGTTAGTTTCCCTTTATTCCAATTGGAATATTCTTGATTACAGGAGGTCGACTGGTAGACATCGTCGGCACATGGAAGAGATTTTACTGTGACTGTGGCATGTTCGGAAAAGGCTATCAGTTCAATGGCTGCGTACCACAAAGCGTACCTAACCCAACCATTAATTCCTAATAAATGTATTTTGATCTCGTCGCGAAAGTAGCAGACAGTCGACGCTGCCGTTTACTATCCCCATTTCGTTTAATTCGTTTCTCAGCTGATCAATTAGGTTCCGCTCGTACAAAACACGTAGCTTTAACTAATTCGAGTAGGTCGAACGTGAGGCTGACCTACGTGGTCTTCATCGTGTTTATCATGAGGTCAACTGCACTTCAAATTTAATTATTTGGTCAAGTTGTTCACGCTATTTGTCCATTAGAAGAATATGTTTTCCAAATTCCACTATTTCCCGCTTCAATTCGTCGCTTCTTGACCAATTGGAGAATAGCCACCCGGTACGGATAAATAAAATAGAAATTGATCAAAGGGCTGAGAGTTGGGATGAATGCGAAAAAAATAAACGGCAGATATTCCAGAATAGGATGATGGAAGAGTTTGAACTGGCCAGGAGCATAGACTAATATTGCCAGAAAATAAAAAAATGGTAAGGCTGCTTGCGCGGTCAACGCCTAAATTGGGTTATTTTCAGTAATGTCGACTGTTCTTACTCCCAACAATTGTTGATGTAATCGTTTTGAATTGGTCGAGATCATTTCAGTCGACAGGCGATGGACAATTCTTTGTCGCAACATTATAATCACAATGTAGATGGGGGTAATGGGGCAAGTCATGTGGATAAGAGGCAATAATATTCTCAAGTCCATAATATCAGTAATTCCATAGAGAACTTCCCCATCAAAATTATAGTCCGGCAGATGTTGTCTCAACATGATTTTTAGCTGTTCGGGATCAGGATTCTCCTCCAGGGCATACCAACTCTGAAAAAAATATCAAAAAAAAAACGAGGGCAATTTACACATGCCCAGCTCTGTAATATTGATGGAAGAAGAAAAAATACAATTATCCCGACAATATGTCTTTTCTTTGGAGTGTAAGTGTGGAAAAGAACATAATAACGATAAAAGAAGGAGATTAGTGAACTCCACAAAGTATGGGAATATGGAGCAAGGTTAACACAATGTCTGAAATGGCTGTGTTGGCTATTCAAGGGAACATACGCTACGAAACAAGTCTCGTGGTTGAATAGACTACAAAGTCCAATTGATGTGAAAGTCAATACTGTGCCACAGGGAATAATCCTGGAATTTGGAATCAGCAGAGGGAAAGTGAAACAAACCTCTGCGCTGCAAATATTCCTGTGACACACGCGAGTAAATCGGTGATGGCAAAATTGGCTAACATAACGGAATAAACACGCATAGATTCGGGGGAAACCTTGATAATCAAATAGAGAAAAATGGCATTCAAAATGATGCCGATGATACCAACGACAAGATGCAGCACGAGGCTGGCAATCTCTAATCCGTCCATCTCAATGTTTACTGGATTATCGCAGTCCAGCGTATCTCTTTGTACTGCAAATGCCACGTACAGAAAGGGCAGAATAAGTAAAAAGATTGCTTTTCAGATCTTTGATGTGACTGTGGCTTATCTCAAATTCGGAGAAAGAATAGAAAGTAGGAACGAGACATGACAATGGGTGGTCGGAAAATCTGGGGAGGTGGCAACCTCATTGGCCGCTGCTGATAATCTTGGTACATATTACCGGCTGTCTAATTGCCTTGACTCAAATCGGGCATGAATCCAATAGAACGAACTAGAAAAAAAACATGTCAGCTTTGACATGAAGTTTGCTGTCTGTTGACAAGTTCTTTCCGCTTTTGCCCCTTCACCGCTTCTTTAGTCTCGCCTTTATTTCTTCATCGAGATGACGGGTTTTCCTTTAGCTGATTTGGCTCCCGCTCTTCTGGAGAAAGTTATCACAAAGGTTTTCTCTATTTATTTTTGAACAACACAATTTCAGCTTGACGAGAAGAGTTATTTCCGCCTGCAGCAGACATGCCACTATATGTATGATTTTGTTCGAAGAAGTGAGAATATCTCCATCCATTTGGAAGGAAAATCTCTTCTCTGTTTCACCAAGGACTGGTCGAAAAAGGAGCTCCGTTACATGTATTTTCCTGCCAATAAAAGCAATCCTAAGAGGATCGACCTGGCTAATCTCCATGGAACACGGCTAACTAGACTTCTAATCAGTAGTAGGCGCCAAATTTTGGTTTTAAACTAAGATTTTCAGAAAAAGCTGAGGATTTTTACAATATATGTTGTTGTATCAAAAAGCATCGACTGACATGTCTTGAGTTGGATTTGCTCGAACAAGGGGTCCCAGAGCATATGAGAACGAGTTATGGTCAGATTCTTCGAAGAAATGACATGCAGATTCTGGCTCTTTTGAATATTGTGACACCTCGGAAAGTCTATATGGAGGGGAATTTTGAGTCGCTCTTTCACTCAAAGTCAATTGTCAGTTTCATATATTTGCGAGTATTTTCCTGCCTTTAGGAATCGGTGCATCTACAGGCAGATGTAAACATTGCCGTCGATCTATTCCCGAGACTCCTCCAAACCTTTCCTTTTGTCTACATTTATACTAGAGTTCCTGGAGATCAATTCATTTTGCTGCAAGATGTCTTGATGGTAATCTACCACCAATATTAAACTTTTCTCATTTGCAGTACTTCTACTGTCATCCTTTGCCAAATGTTCGTAGCTTTGTCCTGAAGATGGAGGGGGGAACAGCCAGATCGGAGACCGAATTCGGAGACATGGTTGACATATTTCCCGACTTCAACCTGACGGAAGTGGCAGACGATGATGATTGGCTGATTGTTGACTTCGAGATGCCCGAGCACTTTACTTTGGAAGTCTGCCAAATTACGCTCCATCCCCACTGCAAGGCTAGTATCTATTGTGGCAAGAGGGGAAAAGAAACGTGGCGAAAGCGAGAATTATAAGGCAATGGGCGAAGAAAAGAATGAGAAAGACGGCGCCCGAATTCTCGTCTTCAACACAATTTCCCTCAATCCATTTGTTTTAACCGATTTGTTTCAATAAAAACGTTGACAAACCTATACAAATGTTTCTTTTGATAATCTGATTGTGTCCTTGTTCCCCAGTTCCTAACCGGCCGGCCATTTTCAGCTAGAACGCGTTGCGTGTCGAGACGGCGGACGGCCTACGTCACAAAACAAAAATGCAAACAGTTCCCATGGAAGAAATGATCGTGACGCCAGGATTTTTGGAATACGACCAGGTTTTGATTTATTGAATGGAGCAGGACAAGTTCCGGAAAAAATGGAGGCCGTTTTTATGGGTTTTGAAAAGGTGGTTACCGTAGGAATAAGCAGCCATTTCACAGTTTCGATTGGGGCGAATTTCTTCGCGCAGGTGACAAATTCAATGACGTTTGAGGATAAAATGACTCCAATTGTGGATTTCACACACTTGATTGGAAAAAAACATTCTTTAAGTCAATATCACAAATTTTTCAAGCGTAGAAATCGCTTTAGCCAGATCGTCTCCTCTACTCCGGCAAAATGGCTTCAATTCAATAGGCTGATTTGGATCCCTGTCTTTTGGAAAAAGTCCTCATCAAGGTTTCCTTTATCCTTGTTATTTCTAACATCCCAATTCCAGCTTGATTTCAAGAGTTATATCCGTGTACAGCAGACATGTCATTGGATAGACGAATTCGTCTGAAGAAGCAAGAACATCTCTGTCCATCTCTTCGGTACCTATGCCCTCAAACATGGAGGAAAAGATTCTCAGCCTTGTCTACAAAGAGTCATCGGCATGGATGCAAAGATGAATGTGGAATGGACAGAGATGGAAGAACATCGCGGGATGCGTGTACGAGAACTTATCGTCTATGGTCAGGATCTTTCTCATCCTCTTTTGAATTTGTTTAGATTGTAATTTTGACCAGGCCTGTGATTAGCTGAAGAAATATCACATAACATGTAAGCATCAGTCAATGTTTCGAGCAACTTGGATTAAAGACGAATGTGCCGACATCTTCAAAATTCTCCAACCGATCTCCGTCTTCCTCAACAGTTACAACGGTTCCGACCGTTTTGAATCTCTTTTTCAATCGAAAATATTGGTAAACTTCTATCCCTTTTCTTTATTTTTCAATTCTAGAATCGTGTGATCGTTACCGCTGATCCAGTCGATGCATTGTCTGTGACATCAAGGCTCATTTCAACATTCTCAGAAGTGTTTGTCCAAATTGCATGTCGTGATACACTGGCGACTGACTGGCAATGCCTAATGGATTTTGGTGTAAGATAGCTATCTCAGAGAACAGCGACTTGGTCAACCTCGTCTACTATGGAAATGATTGGGACCGATCGTCCCTCTATTCTGTCGACGACGATTCTGATGAGGAGCTAGACGATGATATTTAATATACTATTTATTAATAAAGATGTTGACAATTCCTTTTTCTTGTAAAATAATCAAACCAATGACACTACACTGCTTTTATCAAAATATCTCTTCATGCACCAATATTTATTGTCCTCTTCTGCGTCGAGAGAATAGAGGCTGTCCTAAAAAGAGCAATCACAGTTAAAAATAGAGGCTCCTACTTACCGGATGGGTGGTGCCATAAGTGTAATCGGAATATTTTTTGAAATTAAATGAAAATTTTCGTCGGTTTTTCTGGATTTGTTAAAAAAGGAAATTAAGTCGAAAGTCGAGATGAGTTATGCATCTGAAACGGTGAGAGTTCAAAGGTAATAAAGGATCGACAATTAGCAGCGAGAATACAAGCAAGTGGACATTTTCCAGCCTTTTTTCAGATAAACGTGGACTAATAGAGGAGATAAGAAAAGATCGGCGGTATCAACTAGCCGAGGTTTTGAGGGGCGCTATCGATCATGGCCGGGCAGCATTTACGTGAAATCGCGTCGCACTTGGCCCCGTCCGCCCGCTTCGATTTTTCTGCTCCTCCACAAGGCCGACCCTTTCAATTACCCGGCTCGACGCATTTACCGAGCGGCACAGAATGTCATCCAGTCAACAATCTACTACCGATCCACCTGGACAAGCGTAAGTACTGTCCTTTTTCTTATAAAAACCCGTTTCAGTTTTATAAGTACGGAATTTAAAAATGAGATTGAGCGGAATCGAGACAGAGTCGAGGATCTTTTCAAATTCGAAGATCAAAAGGTCGATCCTGGTTTATTATTTTTATTTATTTTTGGGATTTAGGTCGGCCGAGGAACATACGGCCATGTCTACAAAGCTATCAACAAACAACGGTCAGCCAGATTCCCGAAAGAAATCTACGCGTTGAAATCGATCGATGTCAATGGGCCGTCATCTTGGAGAGAGATCATGATCCTTCGGGAACTAAAGTCAGTTTTTACTGCTTGTTTTCTATCAATCCCTGTACAGACATCCTAATCTTGTCAGCCTCCATGGTGTATTTATTATGCCAGACAGAAAGGTATTCATCCCATATTATGATATGAGCACAAAATAAATTTTAAGGTTTATTTGGTATTGGAATATGCTGAACACGATCTGTGGCATATTATCAAACATAACCGCCAGGCAAAAGCCAAGAAGAGCGCCGTCATTGTTCCACAAAGCATGGTCAAGTCCATCCTTTACCAGGTTTTGGAAGGTACAGATTTTTGTTTGAGATCGTCACCGAAATTATTCAGGAATGCATTATCTTCATGCAAATTGGATCCTCCATCGAGATTTGAAACCAGCTAATATCCTGGTTATGGGCGAGGGGCCAGCTCATGAAAGAGGACGGTAGGCATTCCCCTATTCCTTTTTTTACCTATGAAATTGTTCAGAGTAAAAATTGCTGATCTGGGTTTTGCTCGTACATATGACATGATCCTGAAGCCAATGATCGAATTGGACCCTGTTGTGGTCACTTTCTGGTATCGTTCCCCTGAGCTTCTCCTCGGAGCAAAGCATTATTCCACTGTACGATTTTATCCGATTTGAAATATATCCGTCAATTTAGCAAATTGATGTGTGGGCAATCGGATGTATCTTCGCTGAACTGATTACAGCTGAGCCGTTGTTTATCTGTAAAGAAGAAGATCTCAAGGCCCAGACGCCATATCATTACGAGCAGATGCACAAGTGAGCCCGATCTATGATGTCAACCGAATAGTTCAGGATCTTCTCCGTCATGGGTTATCCGACAAAAGAACAATGGTCGTATATGACGGACATGCCGCTCTATCCGACATTGTTGGCTGATTTGAAGGCACACGGACTGTAAGAGATAGTTTTTACACAAAAAGACAGTTTTTTTAGGGTTAACGGTTTTCAAGGCTGCTCGATTCATAAATATTTGGAGAACGAGAAGCATCGATCGTATATGAACAACACGACTCCTGGCGACCAGCAGAAATTGCAAATCGATCTGTTAAAGAAATTGCTGACATTTGATCCAATCAAACGAGTCACTTGCAAAGCGGCAATGCAACACGAATACTTCAAGACTGAACCCAAACCACAGCAGGATGTCTTCTACAAGACGGAAATTCCCTACCCAGCTCGTGAAATGATGCAAGAAGCCGAGAAGAAGACCGATCCTAATGCAAGTGGTCCCACTCAGGTTGAGTTATCCTTTTCTAATTACAAACAGTTCTTTAGATGAATTACAATCCCACGTTTGAGCCAAAACGGATGAGATATGGTCAGGAGGACAGCTTCCCTGCCCCGCATGCCCCAGCTCCTCCTCGTAATTTTATGGGAGAACCTGATCCGAACTATCCTCAAGGATTTCCCGTAAGTTATAAAATGTTGATGTGCAATTTCTGTTTATAGGGTCCAATGCAGGGAGGCCCTATGCAAGGTGGGCCGATGCAAGGGGGTCCGATGCAAGTAGGCCCGATGCAGGGAGGACCAATGGGGCCACCCTATGGTCAAATGAATGAGCCACAGCCTGGTGACCGTCGAATGGGATGGGGGCCAATGCACAGATAAACAACGGGACTCCCTTGACGTCCTTGTACAAATTTGATCTCTCTCGTAGAACCAGTACCTGTATTCTGTGTGATTCTGTTTATTTATTTGTTGTATTAAATGCCACTATTTCTAGCCAGCAGTCATCTCTATCGCAATGACAACGAGTTGCCGACGATCCTGGTAAAAACCCCAACAACCCGGGTGGTTCTTGTCCGTAGTTCGCAGTGTGTCAATATCTTGATTTTTTTTCTTTGTAGCTTTAAAACTTTTCAGTTTTGCATTTTTCTCTTATAGAGATTGATAAATTTGTTTTGTTTATAAAAATAGAATTTATTCGACTCTTCTTTTCTTTATCGGCGGTTCTTCTTGAAGCATCTCCCGTGTTTCCTTCAATTTTTCCAGCAGTTTATCTACGGCCACCAGTCCCGTCTCAACTTCTTCTTGTGTCTTCTTCTCGTCTAATTTTCTCTTTGCAATGGCTGATACTCTCGACGGGGAGTTGACGGCCCTCGACAATGCCCGTCGATGTTTCTCAAATGGTCCCATGGCTTCTATTTGGTTCATTTTCTCTTCATAACCTGAATTACTCCGATAATAAAAGAAAAGATAAATTTCCTACTCAATGATTCGTCTTGCATAATTTCTGATACCATTTTCTTATAAAAAGTCGCCGGTTTTTCAGTGGAATCCGATGTTCGCAGCCGCATAGTGGCACTGAAAAATCGTCGCTTGGCAGCCTCCGTGGGCCAATAAAGCGGCTGACAGACATGGCTTAGGGTAGTTGGATCGACTGTGAATTTATTGTTCAATACCTGAAATAGGGGAAATAGAAAGGAAATAATAGATACTCACGTCTATTTTGACATTGACACCTTTCAGCTTGCAGACACTGCAGACGTATGCCTGATATCCATTTTTACAATTTCGCTTCCATTGAAATGCCAAACAAAGGTCGGCTTCGCCATATGTTCTGCAAAATATAAAAAAACGATTAGGATATCCGCTTACCGGTAATAGAGAACGCTGTGTTTTCCCAACATTGCCGGCACAGCCACTGCATCATACAATTTTACATGATTTGTGTTCAAAACTTCATTTATAAAACGGTCGAGCAGAGCACTGGATCCTAGAAAAAAGGATGAAAACAAAAAAGAC
Organism: Oscheius sp. DF5033; assembly: GCA_964036215.1. Classification (NCBI taxonomy): domain Eukaryota; kingdom Metazoa; phylum Nematoda; class Chromadorea; order Rhabditida; family Rhabditidae; genus Oscheius; species Oscheius sp. DF5033. Next base: position 1,668,248 of record CAXIWN010000002.1, read on the forward strand.
AACAACCTCACCTTCAATGGGATCACATTCTTCTTGTTTAAAAATACATGGCTCTACAGCTGGTTCATTTTTAGATTCCGAAATTTGACTGTCATCTTGAAGAAGTCGAGAAGCGCAAAAGCCATCTTCTTGTTTTTCTTCTTTGGGACAGGCCAACATTGCCCGCCGAAATCGATAGCGGTCGGGCGTTCCGGCCGCCGTCAGTGAGCTATTACTTTGGACTTGGCAATGTCGCACACATCTCGCAGTCCTACTCTCCGTTGATCCGAAATTATTGGAAACGAAGGGGAAAAGAAGCTAAAAGAGATAAGCTCGAAGGGGGATCATATCATCTCTAGATCCTTGTTTCCGGTGAATATATCTCGATGACCTTTCCTGACAGAAATCACTCTAGTCACCGTCACTTCCTCTTCAAAAAAATGACCTTACCAGCTATGAGACATCCGCCTAGACACGTGGGACAACTGATAGTTATTGACGGAGGTTTAAACAATTATTATCGAAGTAACGACGTTCTTGGTCTAATGAACTAAAATTATATGGTTTGACTCATCTCACTGGTTTAAAATGCCTGTTTTCAGTCAAAAATAAGGCAGATCATTGTCGTCTAGTCCTCAAAGCACCTCTTCAACTGGTTGATTTCCCAGTAACGGGCTCCTTCTGAACACGATTCGCTTATACATTGAGTAACCGGTCTCCTTGCAGTTAATATAATAGTAACAGGAGATGGATTCTGAAGGATTCTTTTTCGGACGAGTTAATTTCGATAAAGGCTTGGACCTCTTGCCCAGATAAATACGATTTCTGAGTCCATACCGAGTTCTTTTTTCCGGTGGCGCTGCCTTTGAAAATATTTGAACCCTCTAGACCCCAGTACTTTGACCGAAGTCCACTGATCCATCTTTTTCTTGGGATCTGCTGCTAAAGATGGTGCAATTACTTTGCATTAGATTCTTCTTCATTTCTTTGACGTCTCTCAATTATCCAAAACACACCGCCGTCTCTTTAAAATGTCATCCAAATGAGTCAGATCTCTTGAATCCGTCTATGGATCTCGACATCTTTCCCATGACATTTCTGTCAAAATACGTTTCGCCCCAGGTAAATCATAGCTTTCGGGTCCGCCTTTTTGTCTCAATTTATAAGAATCTAACCCTATTTTATTTCATAATTTTAGATGGATTCGAATCTGACCACAACTGCGGTAGCGACAACTGTTGCCATTGACGAATATCCCACAAATTATCACATCTACTGGGGATACACGTGCGACATTTGGATGCCTCTCTACTTGGCCATCGTCGTCCTTTACGCCTTCGAATTGTGGATATTGTGGACTACCAAAAACCCGAAATATAAATCCTGCTACTTTACTATTTTCATCGTTACAGGTAAGGAAAAATCAGGCTGACTATGAGGAATTTCCAGGTATCGCCGATGTCATAGATGCCGTTGCCATCGAGTACATTCGCTTCTCTCAAAGAGTCGGGATGGGCCCAACGTTCGGTTGGCTTCTCCAAATAACGACAGCCATCACTGGATCCAACTACACCATGCACTTGGTCGGAAATACGCTGATGTCCATTTTCCAATTCACTGCCATCTGGTTTCCTATGACCCATAACAGTTTCTGGAAGAAGAAAACTTGTTTCATTCTGATGACACTGATGATCGTAATCTCCATAGGAGTCTATGGCCATCTTCTCTTCACTGAATTCATCTTTATCCAGGACAGCATCGGTCGCTGGAGATACAAGACCCGAAAGGACCCAATTACTGTAAGTTTTTTCAGACGGCAATTTCAAGACATGTGATTACAGAAGACCCGCATCCTTGACTCGATTCTCCAAGTATCCCAGTCGATTGTCAGCGGTGTCACTTCAGGTGCCGTTATTGTCGGAATTCGAATGAAAACAGAAGCCAGTTTTAAGAAAAATATTCCTGAAAAGGTGAGCCGTGGAAAATGACAAGTGGTAATATAAGTGTGTATTGTAGAGTCTTGTGCTGGTTGAAATCATCAACGTCATCTTTGGCTCGATGGAAACACTCTACGGACTGATCTCCCTCTTCAATATTCCCCTTACCAATCCGGTATTGGATTTTATCTACAATGAGGTATTCCTTTCTCTCGAAAAAAAGTAAATTGCCCATTTCAGTTTGTCAGTTACTTCTTCTTCATGGTTTGTCTGAATGCCATAACCTTGCCACTTTTGAGCAAGACGATGAGGCAGGAGATGCTGTGGTGGAAAAGAAATGCAATCAATGCCACGAGCGAGCGGTCCACCACATCCAAAGTATCAACAATCAGAACCCATCACAAATAAGGACATTTTATGTAAAATTGAATAAATCTCCCCGTTGTCCCTTAATTTTTATGTTACTTTTCACGTGTCTCAAGGAATTTTACCTTGGATGGCAAGGTTATCACCCCCTTTGCAATCACTTTCATCATTCAGTTCGGCAACATTTGAGATGCCGCTCATTTCAATTTTGTCCTCTCAAACTTCGGAAACAGATATGGATGACTTTTTGGAGAAGTTGGGGCAATTGGAAGATGACGTCGACAATGGTTCAATATTCAGAGGTCGCATGCAGTTGGAATATTTTCGAGTTAGTTGATGATGTAACCAGTTAACAATTCGACCTCATTTTAGATGGACTGGAAATGCACCCATGTAGTCGGTGGTATGGACTTGGAGGCGTTCTTCTCCAGGGCAGAAGTCGCCCATAAGCATTGGGTCAAGAACATTGATGAAATGTCCCTGTTTTCAACCACGGTAGATCAATCAAATTTATTTTCTACTCAACTTATTTTTTACAGGATCTTTTCGAGTTCCGATATCTTGCAACCGCTTGGCTGGCAAGTCTTTACCATTGTAAAAATGAATTCGACAGCAAAAAGCTGCCCTTGGGAAATGGTTCGTATTTTCCAGTTGACGCTGCTGATGATAGTTTGGATCCTGAAGAAAGGTACGGTGATTGCAACTACAGCAGCTGATTTGATTTCAGACGGGCTGCCACCCTTTATGAAAGAATGTTCAAACAAATGGTTAAAAAAATGAACTTGATCCGGGAGGAATATCTCCTGTTCAAATTGATCGTACTCTTTAGCGATTGTATGTTGAAATTAGACATTACATAATAGTATTTTTAGGTGGAGAACTACCCCCAAAGGATGAAGAAATTCGTGAGGAAATTATAGGATGTTTGAGAAAACTCTTAAGACTTCTGTTCAATCGACGAATGAAAAAGAAGGAAGCGGATGAAATAATTACAGATTTGAAGTTGGTGCATGCGCAAGTAGAGGTGAACGTCTCAGTAATTGATGTAAATAATTGGTTGTAGGGAATTGCAGAAGTAGAAAGGAAGAAAATTGTGGAAGAGAGAAAATTTGGTATGTTTCTTCTTGCAAAAAGAACACTCTAGAGGAGACTCGCAAGGTTAACTAAAAAGAAGGAATATGCAGAAGACCAGAGAATGTCTACGAATGAATTGGCTCCAATAAACATAAATTCGTACGAGGACGGCCTTGTTGTGCTCGTACAAATGGGTGGCTGCCTCGTACAGCGAGAACTCGTACGAGCTAGAAGTTGTTGCCAGTACTTTCTGTACGAGATTGGAGTTTCTCCTCTAATCTGTATTCCGTGTGTACGAGGTCACTGTTCTCTCTACCTCGTACAGATGAGAATTATGTCCTTGGTGTGTTCAATCTTCTCGTACTGCTATTTCCCGTCAACAATTAGATATCAGCCAAATTGCAGCGGCAGATCAATTGCTTCCTGTGGCGTTGATAAACGCTGTCGAAAATGACGTAAGAGTCCCAGCGAATGCGGTGATAATTGCCATCCACTATCCAATTAAAATGCCCTCATATGGTCACCAGGATCCACCCGACCAGATCAGACGAGTATTGTCCTCATTTCACACTTGAATGTTGACCCGTACCGGGCTAGATCAGGACGGAGATATTGAGGTGGGACAAAACCGGCAGGGCTTTCAGTGATCAGAGCTAGAATCACCCTTTCCCCCCTCATTCGATCTTCTATTCTCAGAAATGAATACTGCCCAACAGTCTCAAAGAGATCAGAACTTTGACAAGTTCATGAGCTTCTTGGGTTCGCTCGAATCGGATGTCATTACCCTGCCTGACCGAAATACCAATGACAATATGCACGTCCGACCAATCAAACGGTTTGAGGTAAATTTCTTTTATTCAAAATATACATTTGTTAGATGGATTGGAGCTGTATGAAACTAGTCGATCCTCACGATATCAGTTCCCTTTGGTCTCGGGTCTTCCTCCTCCATTCGGATTGGGCCACTGGCATTCCGGAGTATAACCAGCTTCCAAGAGAAGATCAGGTCAGTTACTAGCTTTTTCTTAGAAAAAACGCACTTTAGAGCCTACTATTCAAGCAAAATTACCCGGCTTTTTGTTGGATGACACATGCTTACAAATGTTATGTCAACGGCCAAGCTCGAATTGGTCTACCCCTCGGAAATGGTGCCTATCTTCCTTACAGTTCCTATGAGTATGCCAATCTACACCCAGCGTAATGCCCATTTTCATGACTCTACTATTTGTGGATTGTAGATTAGAACGGGTCTATGGCGTCGTCTGTCGGAGGATCATCGACGAGGTCGTCCTTCCCATGTTCGAATTGAATCTCTCCTTTGAAGAGTACTGCATATTGAAAACTATCGCCCTTTTTCAAATGGGTAGGACGGGTGTTTCACAAAAATAAAATTATTTTCAGACTTCCAGTTGAGTCCTCATGCTACTGAGGTCTGCCTCCATCTGCAGAAGAAACTCCGCGGTGCATTGAGTTTTATCATGAATGGAATGGGAACAGAAGCCAGAAACAGGAGAATGGAACGGCTCAACTACATTGTGTCCAGTTTATTGGTAAGAGTTTTATGAAGCTGAGGCAACCTGTGTTCTAGGATATCGGCCAGTTGGAATACGAAAATATCAAGGCACTCAACGACGAGTACAAACCAAATTAACAACCGCCGACATCCTTCCGTTTCTCGCAGTGATATTTGTAATAAAAAGTTCACTTGTCACCGCTGGGTCAAAGGTTTGCACGCCATCAATGAACATTCAGTTGATAGGAGCAGACGTCATCAATGATATCTTCTGGCTGGAAACACGGAAATCAAAGGGCGGCTATAATTAGCCATTTTCGCAATCCACAGGGTTTTCCAATTATTAGGTGGCGTCAAAAGTTATCGCAAAAACGGAATAACTCCCTTATTTTTTGGGCTTTTCGGGCATATTATGGCTCTAAAAATAGCTTGAAGTATGGGAAATAAGCTGGTGTCAACCAAAAATTCTGAAGACATCGCCATCGGCGACACCGGCGCGACGAAGTTTCGCCGAAAACACATTTTGAGCCGTAGCTTTTGAGGATCGAGCGATTTTCAAAAACGGCAAAGGTAGAAAAAATCTCCGCCTCGAGACGCATATGCTCAGTCAAAAATAGGTTGAAAATCTTGTAAACGCCGAGCGTAGGCCCCGATTGTTAAAAACATGTCAAATGGCCGAGTGGTTTTCTGAAATTACGGCCAAAACGACCAGGGTTCGATCCCGGCCGGTGAGAAAACTGTGACAAACCCTTTTTTCTTTTTTTGCTTTTGATCCTACGTACTTCTATGACCATACAAAATCATATACTGAAAATTCAGGGCAAAAATCCCACCATTTCCCAGAGTAATCTGCACTTGAGGTTTTTGCTATGAAAAAATGTGGGGTAAATCGAGAAAACACTTCGAGCACTCTCAGAAACGAGCAATTCAGCTGCTGTTAGATTTGTCAAACCTAATGATAGCTGATGATTGTGCTACGGTTAGTTTTTACTGGGAGGATGGGTTTTTTTTTGGTCTATCTGACCTCCTCCCTCAACAACAATTTTACATTTTTGAACCATTAAATAGTCTTTTGAAGTTATGACACGGGTTTACCAGCACAAATTTACATACAGAATTGATTTCAAGACAATTCCAACAAGGAATTGGGCCAAAACGATGTTCACCTCAGTTTACGAGTAATTTTTTCGTAGCAAAAACCTCAAGTGCAGATTACTCTGGGAAATGGTGGGATTTTTGCCCCGAATTTTCAGTATATGATTTTGTATGGTCATAGAAGTACGTAGGATCAAAAGCAAAAAAAGAAAAAAGGGTTTGTCACAGTTTTCTCACCGGCCGGGATCGAACCCTGGTCGTTTTGGCCGTAATTTCAGAAAACCACTCGGCCATTTGACATGTTTTTAACAATCGGGGCCTACGCTCGGCGTTTACAAGATTTTCAACCTATTTTTGACTGAGCATATGCGTCTCGAGGCGGAGATTTTTTCTACCTTTGCCGTTTTTGAAAATCGCTCGATCCTCAAAAGCTACGGCTCAAAATGTGTTTTCGGCGAAACTTCGTCGCGCCGGTGTCGCCGATGGCGATGTCTTCAGAATTTTTGGTTGACACCAGCTTATTTCCCATACTTCAAGCTATTTTTAGAGCCATAATATGCCCGAAAAGCCCAAAAAATAAGGGAGTTATTCCGTTTTTGCGATAACTTTTGACGCCACCTAATATCACGTTCTGGCTGTTCAAAGACCTCCAATAATTTTGCAAGGGATAAAAAGGAATCAATGACCATCGTATGCAAGCTTTCTGTGTGTTTATATTTCCCGGGCAATAAAGTGAAAGTATGGTGCCTATTGTGAAAGGTCCGTTACACGGTCTAATGCCCTCTTTTTGCGTCTTCTTGCAAGATCCGTCTTGAAGATATCCTGTTTGAGTCATCTTGCAAACTGATCTTCTTCCTTTTCGCAGAACAGCGAAGACTGGGTGTGGGCAGCCGCGTGACTTTTCTCGCTAATTGGCAGAGATATCAGGTGATATTTTGGGGAATTTCTACACGGAAATGACCTTCTCTTTCTTCGGTTCAATTTCAAGTGGCAGGCAAAAGGAAAGGGAACAGGGATGGATAAAAACGAGAAATAGTTTTTGTATTCAAAAATTCAACATACTGCGAATATTGCCGTACAGTTTGTATCGTTCCCGTTCTATTTCATATTCCCTTCTTGAAATCTCGGCGTCGATCTCGCCTGCCGTCCTAACGAGGTTGTAGTCATAATTCCAAGTGGTATTTCTACAAAATCTCTTATATCCGGTGAAAAGAATGGCCTACCCTGGAGTACAGAAGTCCAACACGATGTCTCCTATCAATGGATAATGAAATCTGCCATGCCAGCGATAAGTTATGCTGAAGATTGTTATTCAACGTTTACAAAAGTTAGCTACTCCATTGGGAGATCACATCGAGTATAATTAGCCATATTGTGTTGTTTCCAATCGTGTAGGATGAAATCTCTCCTCGGACTCCAAATCGAATTCGTCGCCCAACCATCTCGAATCCAGGCTTCTCCCTAAATTTGCTGTTTCCCATACAAATTGGCTAATCCACCTTTCTAAATATTTTGATCTTATCAAAATGTGGCCACCGTCCGAGAACTCCTCGAATACAGACTTCGAATGCAAAAAGATCATGATCAATATCTCTTGAATTTGTGTAGATATCTCGACAGATCCGGGTGGCCTCGTCGTCACGGCCGAAAAACATCTCGGCCAGGTACAAATGCAAGAGACCGTTGTCTGTTCCGTGTACAGAATTGTAGAAAAGGCTGTTTTCCCGGTCAGCAAACTCTAAACATAGTTCTTTTCCATAAATTGGCAAGTACCTGTGAGAAACTTCTTGGCGAAGATGGTGTTTTTCACAATATACGAGCCGGCGGCAATTTCTTGGTTGAATATCCGATCGTAGAAGAAAATATCGTAGCGATCATCGATATATTCTTCTATCCTTCTGTGAAAAGTCTTAATTTACAGGAAGAGAGGGACAGGGGGAGTACCGTGACGGGTTAACAACAGCCGAGTCAGCATCCAGAAACATCAAATAATCGTAGTCTTCCAGCAGAAGAGCAGCAATACAATGACGGCGGAAATATTTCTGAAACTTGGGGCATTTTTGGGATCATGGCCGCATCACAGACATCTTCCTGCTGACAGGCGTCGCTGTATTCCGAGTCGTTGACGAATTTCCTCGCATACCCTTGGATTTTTGCATAACATTCAATCGTATCTGAAAACACTCAGCTCAGCTGCATTCTTTGCAATTACCCAGGGCCTTTGTGTACTCTGTCATGTTGGAATCTTCTCCCACCACGGACAGTATCAAGATATTCTTTTTTAAAATATTCTCCCTCTCCTTCTGATCTTCCTTGTATAATTTCCACTCATTCTGGAAGAGATGCGTACCAGGACGTGAACTAACCTCGAAGATACTTCTTGCCTCCGTTTCATTATACAAATTGTATCGACAGGCGTCTTTTAGAGGTTTCACAGCGATAAGTTGGATAACAAAGAACACAAAAGTAGGAAGGAGGAAGCTGCCCACTAGAAATGCTATTTGCTTTGAAGGCGTTGTCATAGAATAAAGAGTCGGCAAGTGATCTTCTCAACATCAGGTCCGCGGTAAAATAAGATTCCTCTCGGATAAAGGATACCATTCCAAAAGTTTAGTTGATCAGAAAGTTCTGTTGAAAAAGGGTAACTAGTACTTTGTCACGCGTCGACCAAACTCTGATTATCCCCGCTGGACACCAAAAAACAACAAATTTTTGTACTTTCTGAACTTTGCGTAGTCGGCAGAATTATGAGGACAGTAAACACTGTCGCTGAACATAGTAGACACTGTAATTTCACATCTGCATCAGTATCAATCGACTACCCGACAGGATTTATTCTCCCTTGCCATGGCAACAGCCGACGGCTTTTTTTCAAAGCGTAATCAAAATAACGCAGCTGATCAACGTCAGACTCATTTCATGCCATTCTCTGGCTTCTTTTCTTCCCCTCTCCCCTCCTTCCTAATCCCATCTTTTTTTCTTCCACATTCCCTTTTCTAGATTTAGTTGTGGTAAGCGAAATCGAGATCAACAAATGCGCACAGATCGAAGAACGGATACGGAACTGGTATATCCTCTGGCCAAAATTATATGACCGTAAAAACACGCTTCCTTGTTGTTTTTGTAATTGTCAACTGTTATTGTGTCTTCCTTTTTATTTCCTATTTGCTCCGAGTCAAACATGAACCTACTAGAAGCGACACATTCAATGTTACACGATTCAATCTGGAAGCGCAGGTAGGTCCTTTGTTATTTAGAATTATTTAGTTTCAGGCGGAGTGGGACGAATTTCGAGAGAAGCAAAAGACAAAAACAAAAGCTATCCACAAGATAATACCTCAAAGGATATTAATCCTGGTTGTTGTCGAATACGGAACAGATGTCTCCGTCTACCATAGAGCACTTTGTAAGTTACAAAATGTCCAACTTTCCAACATATTATTTAGCGACAGTTGACTGCTACAGTCGCATCCACGGGTACACTTTTATGATCGTCAGTGACAGAGATTACCGCAAGTCATGCCCCCACAAAGACGTGAGGATTTCTTTAATTTCAGATTTATCTTTTCAGAAATTCTTTCGTCGCCATTGTATAAGCGCTATACTGCTGCTGGACTATGATTATCTCATCTTTATTGATGCAGATGTCGGCGTAGTCAACCCCGAAAGGTTCCCCTTATCCGAACAAAATTCATGCAGACTTCAGGCGAATAGAAGAGTACATAAATGATCATTTCGACGTCATTCTGTATGACAGATTCCATAATCCGGAGGTCGCCGCCGGTTCCTATATTGTCAAGAATACTCCATTTGCTATTTCCTTCCTAAACGGGTTTGCTGACTACGAATGGAAACTAATGAATGGAACACTTCATGGAACAGATAACGGTGCTATTCATGTTGGTTTCTTTTTAAAAAATACAAAAAACGGAAGTTAAGGCCTTTCTAGCTGACCGAATAGTTGGAGAATCAGATCTTGGTCGAAAATTCTGTTTAGACCTGTGGCATGCCAGCCAGAACTACGAGGATCTCTTTGCTTTTGAGGCGTGTGTCCGAGCTCTCCTCGGCAGGAGGGAAGACTTCGGAAAGATAAAAATAACCAAGAGGGTAGGATTTCTTTTTATTCCTCGTTTATTTTTTGGAGTAGCTAGTCGGCTGGATGAGGGACAGTTGGCTGACAAACTCCCTCTGGAATCCCAAGATGGACTTCCTCCTCCACGGGTGGAAAAGTCATCAATATAAGACGTATAAACCCAGTGATCTACCAATTGAGTAAGCTGGGAAAATGGAGAAGGAGACAACATGTTTAGCATATCATTGAAGCAGCCATCAAACAACATTTTCCCATTGGCGGGTGAGATTGAAATGAGTTTATGTAAGCCGGGGTAAATTCTTTGAGTATAAATAGAAGGAATCAATTTCAGTAATACAACATGGAACTACGATACAAATCTGATTGTACCAGAAATGCAACTGAGAGAAGAATACGCGAAAATGATGAGAAGGGTGGAGGAGAACAATCTCGCCCTGCTGGGACACGCACAACATGTACTCAGATTGAAATATTCTATGTGGGGATAAATATTTTGATACATTAGGCTGTATGAAACTTTAAAAAAATGTTGACTGTATCGGCCCTTTGTCTCTGCGCAGAGTCTGTTGGAAAGTGAAAGGTAAAGCGATGCAACATCTATCGCGTCGGCTTCCAAGCGTCGGACCTTTACGTGCTTCGCTTCTTCTTCGACTGATCGTGTCAAGTTCAGAGGATCTTCACATCTCTCAACCATACGGTATGGAATATCTCGGCGCCCACTGGTTACCCGCTGCTGCTATTTGGCATATGAACCCATTCCCGAAGAAGGCCATTACAAATGTTACACAAGGAGCGGCAGTGGAGCATGGCTGATACGCGATGACATCCAACAGTCCCCTACACCACCTCCTATTTTGGACAATATTCGATACATCATGTTAGAGCGGATTGACCTTGTGAGTTCTTCTGACAAGTGACTTGTGAGTATTTTCTCGTTTATCTCGATGGATTAGGTACCTAGAGAATACATGATGTAATTATGCAGATAGACAGATCGAAATTCACTACGCTAGCTCCTCTTCCAGACGCGCCTTCCTCAAAGCCATTTCCTACTGAGCCACCCAGAAATCCTTCACCACATCCTCGACGACCTTCAACACCACCAATACCACTTACCACACAGCCTGCAAATCCTTCCACCATCGCCCGCAGCCTTACACAAAACATATAAACAAATCAGAAGAAGCAGAAGAAATATAGATGGGAAATGTAGGTGATTCTATGAATAAATTTTAAAAAAATATATGCTGTATGTTGAGATAAGCCAACTATGTTACAAGTTTTTCGACGGATTCTCGTTTGAATCACGAAAAGGATCTTCCGCTTGACTTCTTCCGCATTGTCGATTAAAATAGGAAAAGAGAAGTTTGTTTCATGTTCTCATATTTTGTACAAATCCTTGGCTTCTTCTTTGTAATCGCAGTATTCTATGTTTATATGCAAAAGGAACCCAACCCAGAAACTGTAGCTGGCACCATTCTCCTATCCAACGAGGTTTCTCCTCGAACCTTAGTAACCGCCCAACTCATTTAGGAGTTCAGTGACATTCAAACAGCCATGGAATACATACGTCAAGACAAGTTATTAGGAGAAATGATAATTCAAGATAAGGAGAAGGAAAAACGAGTAGAAATAGCCAACTTTCACGTCGCATTTGTTGTTTTATCCAAGATACCGTTTTTTAGATTCTGCCCTCAAGAAAACATCCAAATACTGACTACACAGTTCTCTGTAAAAAGTTCCCGACCGAATGTCCGTCCCCCCATAGAAGATCATTGACCCTATTTGTGGTAAGCTACTTCTAAATGTGTCAGTCCGACCATAGACAGCGACGAAATACAAGTTGGCTGCCTGTTTAGTCCAAAAGACGGGCTCCACCGCATTGTACGGTACACTGTGTTACCTGAGAAATGAGACCGCATATAAGAGCAGAGATATGCTGAAAGAATTTGGACACCTCATGTAAGATACTGTGAATCGGAGTAATAAGAGAGCCAGATTTTGTAAAGGGCATTCTTATCCAACTTATGAGAAGCTCGAAGAAATATTTGGCAGTTTGGATGATTGGAAAATGTTGTTTGTGAAGAGAGATCCGTTGGATAGATTCTTATCCGGTTACTTGGACCTATGTTTAGAGTAAGTGCTGTGTGGTCTGGTAAAATAATTTCCAGCCGTGGTGAATGTCTAAAATGCTCGTATAACATGACTTGTTTTATGGAAAAACTGCATGAAAGGTTTGACAGCTACACCAAACAAAATAGACATTCAGGATACTCGCCTATAATGAATCTGTTGCTCTAACGCATTTAGATGTCCATCTCTTTCCTCAGACTTGGGAGGATATCCATTTCCCTAAAAATCCTGCATTTTAAGGCGATGTGACTTCGGTCGTCATTCGTCTAACTTCACATTTATTCACTATTCATCGAATCCGTTGGAAAAGTTCCTTCCTGATCTCATCTCCGTCTTACAACAGCAGAAGGTACCGTTGCCATTGGTCCAAAAATGTCCAATCCAGATCCCCAATTCATCACTCGAGAAGATAAGAACATCCTTCACTGTCAATCGCACCGTCCACAGCACTGTCACCAGCCCTTACAGGAGGATTCTCGAAGCTAGACTCCGCACTTCCCCCTATCTGATGGAATTGCTCATCAAGATGTTTTACTATGATTTTGTCTTCTTGAATTTGGATTTTCCTTGAGAATTGGATCACAGATAAACTTTTCTCCTTTTTATTTTTGATCCCAGTTTCATTGCAACTGAACTGATTCATTCAGTTTCCCAGAGCATGAAATCTTGGGAAAGTTGGCTGCGTGTGAATGGACACATGTCAGTCTAAAAAAGTTCTTTTTCTGCTCACTGCTTTTAATTATTTTTCCCAATAAACTTTAGATAATTGTTTATACTCGTATTTATAGTGCATTCTCATTTGGAATCGGGGTATTCCATTGTTCCAAAAGATGCTTCTTCCTCTTTACCTCATTTGGCATTTTCTCTTCGTGGTTGCCATTGTGCCCAATTTGATCTTATTGGTTTTGAATGTAAAAAAAGCCAGACAAATGGTAGGGAGATCTTCTTTATGATAGAATCCCGTGTTACAGGCTGGCCGTCCCTACAATGTCTTCCTCGTCGACATGACAGCCGGTGATATTCTGATCTCATTTGGATTATGGTTTGCCATGCCTTGGTGAGCTAATTTTAGCAGTACTTGTGATGTTTGACTAACTTTTTATAATGGGATTAGCCACGATCTCCGTAGCCTCCTGAACTCGAAAAATGAACTGTGATTTGAATTTCAGCTCACTTCCTGCTGGAGAGACCAAACCTACCATTTATTTTGGATTTTGCCAGTATCTGGGTCCCCTGTGGTGTTTCCACAGCCAACGGATCTCACAGCACATTGTCTATAATAATACAACCATCATTTTGGCCTCGTTTATCGCCAGAAGAAGAATTCTCCTTCAAGGCGGTTTTACCTATTACGAAGCGAGTCTCATTGCTTTTCTTGCCTACCTTCCAGCTGCTATTTCTTTGGTAAAAAACCTCTTATTTTCAAATATACTATAATGTTCAGATAATTGAATACGGGATTCCTACGGAAGTTGGTGTCCATGCCGGCTCTAACCAACTTTTTCAAAACATCTCTTTGCCTGTTGATGATTTCTTTCCTTATATGAACCTACAACTAGGTTCCTGGCAGGTGGGTGCTTTGGCAAAAAATAACTGTGATTTTAGGGTATCGCCTCGGGGATAATTGCCCCGATTTTGATTCTCATCTCTTGCTCTTTTTCTTTCCTTCTTCGATGGAGATTGAAGCTGGCGTTATCGAAATCTGCTCCCAATGCCATGTCTCCAGCAACCAAGATTCTACATCTTTCCCTTATCAAGGTAAAGGAAAAATATGTTTGTCATTATGTGTGGATTTTAGACCTTGTCTCTTCAAACATGTATTCCCTTGGTCACTCTGGTTTCCGGGATATTTTACAATCTATTCAGTTATGGCACCAGCCTGGCTCCTTACCTCTACTATTCTCCCATTACGAATTCCATCAGTTTCTTTACCAGTATGATTATTCCTCTTCTCAACTCGTGCACTGCTCTCTATTACATCCCAGCCTACAGGAGAACGCTGAAGAAATTCATGGCTATAGAGAAAAGTTCCCGGATTTCCAATCGAACCCACCCGACTCCGTCGACTCATGGAACAATACGAATCGAGTCGATACATAGCATTACTCCATTGTGAAGCGAAAATAATAAAGTGCAATTTCGGAAGATCATAATATGAGAAAAACAGCCATTATTAGCCAAATCAACCAAAGGAAAGAGGCGCCAAACAAGAAGCCTCTCGGATTATTTATATGATGGGCGATAAAATCTATTTTTATTTACAAACATTTGTACACTATCACAGAATTTAAAATTTTGAATCACACGTGAGATGAGTGCTGTATTATCCCCATCCGCCCCATCCGTAAGCTCCCATCATCATGTGTCGCATCATCCATCGGCGGCGATGGCATCGGAAACCGCAGAACATACCGTATCCTCCATATCCTCCTCCATACATTGGGTAACTGTAGCTATACGTGGGATAGTAGCTGTAGCCGCCACCGTAACCATAACCGTAGCCGTACCGTTTGGCTCGGACGTGGCTGGAAAGACAAGGTTATTAATGGTCCCAATTGGTAGAATACCTATCGGTGGCAGCTACTGCCGAGTCGACTGGATCAGGTGCTTCTGGTTTTGGTGCTGGGGCAGTGAAGACATCGCAGACGACAAGAAGGGCAAGTAGAAGAGCTTTCAAGACCAACATCTGTAAAAGAAATTGAAAGATTTTGAAAATAGAGAACTATTTGATAGGAAAGCATATAAAAGTCACATCGACCGGGTTGTCTGACTCGGTTTAAATACAGTCTGAACCAGGATCAATTCAGCGAACTTACGAGTCTTCGGAGAATTGCTTTCCAGCCGATTTCTATTTTGAATTCCCCGAAAAATAACAAGGTCACGCTCGGGTCAATCTTTAGTTGTCCCGTTTCTGGCATCATCTTTTCTATCGACGTAGTGATTTTCGATCGGTAGACTGAAGATGGCTGATAGATGGCGATAGTTAAGAGTATCTGTGGTGGCCGGAGGCTAGCTGCCGTCGATTGATAGCCCGACCAACGAGAATTATGGCAGCCGTTCAATTTGCTTGTAACATCCGAAAACCTCGAGAAACAACAATTGTCAGCCATGTCGAATACGAGAGGTCGTCAAAGAAATGAGGAAATGATATTGGCATTACAAGCTCTATAGAGTTTTACCTATTCACAGTTTTTCTCTCATCAATAACTTGTCTTATGACTTCACCATTCTTTAGTCGAATAAGTTTTATTGAATTCTTCAGTTCCTTGTCAGAAACAGGTTCATGCCTCGGTTTAGTTTGTTTGGGCGACGACGCTGACCAGACAAGGGAACAAGATGATCACTTCCTCTTTAGCCTCGTGACCGACAATGAATTTTCCCTTGGCCACGCGGCAATCCATGGTCATCGAGTCGACTTCTCGTTCCCTGATCAACACTTCTTTTTAATTTTCATTGTAATCCGCAGCAAAAAGTCATGAGCCCCCGGTTCCGATCACGTGTCATCCATCTTCCTCGAGCTGTCTTGAATTCCGATGTCAGGGCAGGGATCGACATGATGGCCAACACGGGCCTCGGCAACGTGACAACCGCCCCTGGTGGTGACGTAAAAAAAGAAGAAGCACATTCCACAATGCAAAAACAAGTGCAAAAGGATTTCGGCAGGCTACTGGAAAACGGTTGTACGCACATTCGCCGAAGTCTACAACTGCTCGCCGATCTTGTCGTCCAAGAATTAACCGTCGTTCCCAATTTGTGATAAACTGTTCTTTGACTGGAACCGGTTTCCACGAGGAAAAAGTGCCCAAAAGTTTATAGTTGTTCGCAGAACGGAATTCAACACTTTGGAATGATCTTCTGGTTGTCAGTGAGAGCAATAAAAGGACAGGACAGATGACGGAAAACGGCTTTAGGAGGGCAATTGGCTGTAATTAGACCGAACTGTCCGATGTCTAGCAATTTGGGCATTGATCATTTGAGGAAAAAAGTGTGTGTTTTAGTCGCAGGATACTCCAGAATGTCTCCAAATACACATCGTCCTACATCTATGACCCGTTGAACAGAAACCCCCTATTTCAGCCTCTGGGTACTGTAAAATCTACAATAAACGTCTGTCTGACAGTAAATCGAATTTTCTGGTAACTGGACGCATAGCCTCTGTATTTTCAAAGACGCGGGGGTCCTTGTATACAAGGAAATGATTGGTGTACAAGTTGTGCTCATTCTTCCATGACCCGTTAGGCAGGAATCAACGGAAGAAGTAGATGAGCTTATTGTGCTAAAGATGAGTCACGTTAAATTCTATTACGTATGAAATCTTTCTTAAGGCAGCAGCCCCCGTTCGTCTTTCGTTAATATGTTTTGAAACCAACCACTTGCTGTGTGTTATTCCTGGAGCCACATTATTCTCGAACAAAAACGGCTCTAACTGCCTACGGTAATAGGCCCGAAGTACTTACTCCGCTTCTTTTTGTACCACATAAACATGGCGGCCTAGTCTCCTCGAAATCAACAGTCCTCCATTTTATGCTCTGTTTGTCCTTGTCGTTGTCTTCCTGGGACCATTAAAATTTCTCAAATTTCCCTGGCGCGGCTCTCGTGCTCTCTGTTGCAGGAGGTTTTTCACCGCGTTCGGTATTAATCACGGATGTTTTCCAGGTTTATGCCGACGGCAGCTGTCGCCCATCGGCGTGCATTCCTCGCATTCCCCGGGGTCGGCTCAGAGGGGCGGATCTGACCTCAGCACATTCCTCACTTTCGCATATATTTAAGAGTCACGCCAACATTTGTCCAGTCTCTCCTACCTGGGGTTGACCACCTGGGGTGGGTCATCTCCTCCTTCTCCGGTATCCTCCCTCCGACTTCACAGCGGCTATTGCCCCGTCCTCGCCTCTTATCAGCAACAGCCCTTTGCAGCTGACAATCTGTTGCACATTATGTCGCATTCCTTTGACTGTACTCTGAGCCAGAGAGAGTAATCTCGGCCCGCTCTATTGCTCGTTTTGTTGTCAAAAGATTATTTGGATTGTTGTCCTCTGGGGAAAAAGGAAGAAGACGGGCAGGAGATGGAGCATTGATTCTCAGTTTCTTTCTTATGGTCTTCTTCTTTCCTTTCCCTTTTTATCTTTTGTTGTTCTCTTACCTATCCTATAATTCCTAAAATTCTGTCCGATTTTTTGATAACGCAATTCCTTGCTAGAATTTTTGTAATATTTGAACTGACATGTTTATTGAAACATCTGCCAAAAACAGGTAAAGAGTCGCCAGTCAGTTTCTCCTTTGGCTACTGTTTCCTGTCCTCTCAACGTGCTCTTACCTCAGTACTTCTAACCAATCAATCATAGCTGTCGCAACCTGATCTAACTTTAGCTGTTAGACAGGAGATGGAGTGTTTTTGAAAAGGTGTCTGATCGCTGTCACTCCCTCTTACGCTTTCTCCCTCTCTTTTCCATAAATTCCTAATGAAGATTAAAGTTTTCAGTGAGTACCCATGGGGGTCCTGCATATCACATTTTACGTGTTCCTATTCGCCAGCTTTATTTCTTCTTTCATTCTTCCTGTTGTACAGTTTCTGAGGGAAGAAAAAGAAATCAGCACCGATGTTACCCATGGGCTAGAACAAAGGTAATTTTATTGAAATAAACCAATGAAAAGAATAAATTTTAGATTTATCCTGCACAGAAATGACCGCGACGCTCCTTTGTTCATCTATGTGACGCCCTGTGGTGGATCTGTCCATTGGCGTCTCTTCAGTGTTCACGATGATGGTTCGTTTTTGTTCCGGGTCTACCGTATACTTTCGAGATTTACGGGGAACATGGCCGGCCACCTGACTCACACATACCTGGCTGAGATATTTTTAGTCCGACCTGCTGCCGCTTGTGACGCAAATAGCAGTCCTCCTCCTGAAAGAGGTGTAACTGCTTCCGTCTTATCGCTTTTTAACGATCTCAAAAATGTTTGGGTAGGAATTCCCCGGGGACAGAGGAAAGTGGACGGGCATATGGATGAGCTCTCTTTTCGGAACAGATGGAAAGAACAACAAAACTTTTTAGAGTTGGGCATGTTGCGACGCTACGACTCGGTTGACGAACTCCCAAATGCCAAGTTGATCGCCGGAGAAGAAGATGACATCCGGATGAAGTTCTTCTCCCGCCACGTCGAAGCCGAACAACTCGTCTTGGTCTTGACTGCCGGCTCCCCAGCTTCGGCTCGGGTCTTCTTCACAACATCTCAAGAAGCCATGGATGACATGTATCCGCCTCTACCGAAGGACACTCGCCTGGCCTACGCTGTCGACCAGACCGATAGTGATCTAAAGCAAGTCCTAGTGACATTTAAGGTCGCCGACTCTGTCAAGTAATATTCCTCCTTCTTATCCTAAACAAGGAACTTTTAGAGAGGCCGATCCCTTGAGATACAGGACATGTGCCATCGTGTCGAGGAGATTCCCCGATTGGGCAGTATGCGACCTTCTCGACGAGGGGCTGGAATCCATACACTGCACTCCCAGCCAGAATAATTCTGTCATTATCAAGAATATCAGGTAAAATGGCTGATAGCCACTTCTTAAAATCGTATTCAGATCTGGTTTCAAGTACTACATTACCGTATTCGTCAGAGATTCCTACAGAGGAACCACGTCTTCCTACAGTACCCTCGAGGTCGATTTGAAGAAGAAAGGCCAAGAAGAAGTCCGAATGCCCAGAAAGGAAGAAGTCCGCCTGTTACCTGATTCCCAGCTGAGAATTGCTGACCTCCCTGCCAAACAAGACGCCTCTTTGAGCTATTTCTATGCTGTGCCTTACAATCGCACCAAGACCCAACGGGTGAGATCTTTGTCTCTTTTGCCGGGGAACTTTTGAACGTCCTTTTGCTGCTGGTAATTTGAGCCGAACTCTTTCCAGCGAAAAGCACGCATTTATGACATCGACGGGGCGGTTACCTGTTCAAGCCGGAAATAGCCACAGCTACCACGTCAATGGGTGCATTCCTTTGTCGACAGCTGTCGACCCTCTGCCACGGGTTCTTTTTCACACATTTGAGCCAATAATACTGGAGGGAAGATGTGTGTTATTTGCACCACAAGGACATTTATGAGGGGGATTATTGTTGACAAATTGGTGAAGAGGTCATTCTTCGTGCCAGGACCAGCTGACATCAAATGTTTGCAGGTGCTGCTCATTGCTCACTCTTGCAATGGAATGGTTCGAATGAATATCTACCGGAATGGAAAACTCCTTCGCACAACGGAACCCTTCTCCGGCTTCAGAAGGTAGTCCCCCCTCTTCTGCCTCAACAGACATTCGACTTCAGGTTCCTGGTCATCAACGTGCGCCGGGGTCAGCTGCGCTTCGAAATTGTCAACGAGGACAGCCGAGCCAAGAATGTTCGCCTCTGGGCCAGCACAAGTTCCCACAAATCACCCTATCCCATGCTACCGGAAGACACCAGGTTGGGATGACCGCAAAGAAAAGTCTCTAATTTGTCAATTTCAGTGTAAAGGTCGTTCGACGGACTTGCACTTCAGCCACCCTACAATGGTTGAGATCCTCTGATCCTCGGGCCGAGTATTGTATCTACAAGAGAAGAGAGAGCGCCCACTTCTTGGAACATATCGTCAGCCGGGCTGATAACCTCTGTGAAGCTGCGCTACAATCCGAGCTTGTCGGCTGTTACCAACACAAAGGACCCAATCCCAATGCTATTGGGGTATGTGCCCTCTTTTATTCCCTATTTTCTTTATCCTCTTGTGACCAATTGATGTTTTCGTTTCAGGACACAGTTGGAGTGATTGAGACGACGATCGGCGACCTTCGTCCCTCCGCCACCTACCGATTTGACCTCCTTGCGACTCCGTTGAGGCGAAAGAACTCTCAACAGCTACCGTATCGAACTGTCTGGGTCCGAACTATGCCTTGTTAGACCCGTCTCCTTTTCCCATAGTATTCGTCAAAAATACAGGTTAATAGGGTCATAGGATATAGCCTCTTTCGTCGATCTCCGTGTCTTTCATTCCAATTCATTGTATTCTTTTTACGGGTGTAATAATAATCATCTTCATATAAATAATTTCAAATATCAGCTCGTATTCCAGCTTACCACGTCTTCTCACACAAATAATAACAACAAAAATATATATAAATAGAAAGAAAAAGGGGACTAGGAAAAAGGGGGCTCTATAATTACAATATTGCACTCGACTGATTATCCTTCTCGACGTTTCTCCTCCTCCTACCTCCAATGAGTTGCCCCAAGGACGGTAGGAGTTATTGCACTTGGAAATGAGCTTATTGGAAGCATTGGAGCCACGGCGGCCATTTTCAAATTTGTCTGATGTTGCAGTTGAGCCAAGAGAAATTGCTGCGCCAGGTACTGTTGTGATAGTCCCGGATACGTGGGAATCGGGGCGTGGGGCTGTTGTCCCGGTTCTTGATCGGATCTACGTTTTCTTTTGGTTTCGGGGGCTTCGGAGAATTCTGTAGAAGAAGTCGAGGGAGGGGAACAGACGGACGCCGGCGACTTGGAGAGAAGTGTCGGCTCCTCCGTCTCTTCAACTGAAGGAGCACGCCTTTTCAGGTCGGTAAAACCTGAAAATGAGTCATTATTGATTGACTTTGGAAGGAATTCTCTTCCTCTAAGGTTTAGTTAGAGCAAAACATGTAAACAACGCATAGCGAAAGCATTTCTGTCCCAACTATAAACATCGATGTTATGGTCCCACATAACGATTTTAATTATTGTTTGAATTCGCGCCATGAGCAAGCGCGCCCCAATTCTAATCGCCATTTGAGCGTCTCTTTTGTCTCTCAGTCGGAGAGTGAATAGTTGTTGTCGTAGCTACATCTGTAGCAATATTGTTTTCTGTAATATTTTTGTCTCACTGTTAAAAGGTAATAAATTATTATTACAAGAGATTAATTGTTTTGTTAACTAAAATACTCCTCTACTGAATTAAGAGTAGTTGAGTATATAACAAATTGGCGACCACGAATAAGAAGAATCTACATTTGGATCAACTATTGGGTTGCTATAAGACCTTGAAAGTAAATTTGGTTTCAACCAAGGCAGGCAAAATTCTAATTGGGATACTTAGAAGTCCAGTTGTTACTAGAATAGCTGGCAGAGTATAAAAATTCAAAAGATCCTGAAAAAGGTACCAAGAATTCTTAAACGCTTACGAGCTAAAAGATCTGGTATAAATACGATTCTAATAATAAATTAGCTAATAAAGTGCTCCTCCTGATCATTTATATAAAGATAAAGATCATATTACTCTGAAAAAATGTTGAAAAACGAAGGAGAACAAGATCCTCTCGTGAAACTGATGCAAATGATGCAAGAAACTCAAAGGACAATGCAAGAGTTGTTAGTCCAGCACGGAGAAAGGTTCAAAGCATTGGAGAACTCGCCACCACAGGTCACAGAGCCAACGGTAGCCCATACAGTTCGACTTATGAGTGATTTGGAAAAAAGGATACCAAAATTCTCTTTCAATATTGAAATGGAATTATCCTTTGCAGATTGGTTTACTCGTTACGAAGATATCTTCTCCATCGACGGACAAAGTCTAGATGACGCCTCAAAACAACGCCTTCTTCTTGGGAAGTTGGACGACGAAGCGTACAAACGATTTGAGAGCCATATTCTGCCAAAAAAACCCAAAGAACTCGAGTTCAAGGAAACTGTTGACATTCTGAAAGAGATATTCGATTTACAGGTTTCTCTCTTCACACGGCAATACGCTTGTTGGTCAGAAAAATTCGATAAATCCCCTCACGAAAGCGATCAAGCTTACGGAGATCGAATTAATGAACGGTTCCACAAAGTAATGAGCGAAATGGACATAGAAGGATACAAAGTTCTCAGATTTCTCGTAGGGTTGAAGTCGAGAGAGGACGTCGAGCATCTGCCATTCCTTTTGTCCTACGCCGACCGAGTTCGTAAAGAAAATCCTGATAAGAAAGTAAAGTTACAGGACATAATAAGAGAGCTGAAAAATCTCCGGATGTACAAGGGAGAAAGCGAGCTAATTTCAAAGGATTCAAACAAAATCCACCAGGTTTCAAAACCTCAATATAATAAACAGAAACCACAATTCAAACGACATGAAAATAAAGGCCATTTTCCCAACGACCATAATTTCAAGGGAGGGAATGGTAAATACTGTGCTTATTGTAAAAAACAAGGCCATAATACAGACGAATGCTATAAGAAAAATCCAAATTTAGCTCGAAAGAGTAAAAATCAGCACCGACACTACAAGAAGGATTCTCAAGTTAGATCTGTTGGACTGCAGCCAACTCCTGACAAATTGGAATCCCAATCCATAAATTCTGTTCGCAGATATACCAACATTGTAGTAAATGGGACACAGCTAGAATTTTTAGCAGATACCGGAGCGGATATCACGACTCTGGACATCCCAAGCTGGAAATTACTGGGTCAGCCAAAGCTCGAGACGGCTGCAATAAAGCTGATGACCGCTGATAAATCACCTTTCATTTGTAAAGGAAAATTACCGTGTAGTTTCGTAATAAATGGAGAAAATTTCCATGGAGAAGCATTCGTGATGGAAAAAGGTTCAAATCTCCTTGGCCTAGATTGGATGTCCCAATCTGAACAACACAAGATAGGTTTGAATTATCTTGGATATATAAAAGAAGTCCATATTAATAAAATAGAAGCATCCTTAGTGAGGGAGTTCCCCGATGTCTTCCAAGAAGGACTTGGCACATGTGTGAAAGAAAAAGCTCATCTGAAGCTAATAAAAGGAGCGATCCCGAAATTTCGCCCGCCTAGACCCGTCGCTTATGCAGCGAGAGAAGCTGTCGAGACTGAAATAGATAGACTTTTGGAGCTAGGAGTAATAGAACCAGTGACATACAGTAAATGGGCAGCCCCCATAGTATGCGTATCCAAAAAGGGAACTGGTAAAATGAGAGTATGCATTGATTTTAGTACAGGACTAAATGAGTCACTGGAGGATAATCCATATCCATTACCAACAGCAGATGACATTTTCGCATCGCTGAACGGAGGCAAATTCTTTTCCCAAATTGACCTCTCGGACGCATATCTCCAAATTGAACTAGAAGATGAATCAAAAGATCTAGTAGTCATAAATACCCATAGAGGTTTATTCCGATATAATCGTCTCCCATTTGGAATTAAAACAGCACCCGCAATCTTCCAAAATTTAATGAACAAAATGGTCTGTGGATTGGAAGGGGTAGCAACATATCTGGATGACATTCTGGTAACAGGAAAAACTCGTGAAGAACACGACAAAAATTTGAAAGACCTGATCCAACGAGTAGACGAGTATGGTTTCCGTCTAAAACTTGAAAAATGTTCGTTTCTCAAAGAAGAAATAAACTTCTTAGGATACATTGTAAATAAAAACGGACGAAAGCCAGATCCAGTAAAAATAAAGGCACTGACCTCGATGAAAGAGCCCGAAGATATGGCTCAATTAAAATCTTTCTTGGGAATGATTTCATATTATGGAAATTTTTTACCCGGAGTCAAGAAACTCCGTGGGCCATTGGATAATTTGACGCATAAGAACCAGCAGTGGAATTGGGATAACAAATGCCGAGAAGCATTTCAAAATTTAATCCAATTATTATCATCTGATCTCAATTTATGCCATTTTAACCCAAAATTGCCAATCCTTGTCGCAGCTGATGCGTGCAATTATGGATTAGGTGGGGTTATTTATCATAAATTCCCAGACGGCACAGAAAAGCCGATACATCATGTTTCAAAGGCTCTATCTGAAACCGAAAAGAGATATTCGCAGATAGAAAAAGAAGCCTTGGCGTTGGTCACAACCGTGACAAAATTCCATAAATATCTCTACGGTCGTAAG
Source organism: Oscheius sp. DF5033 (assembly GCA_964036215.1). NCBI lineage: Eukaryota > Metazoa > Nematoda > Chromadorea > Rhabditida > Rhabditidae > Oscheius > Oscheius sp. DF5033. The sequence continues at coordinate 1,692,310 of CAXIWN010000002.1, forward strand.
TTTATTTTGAGGACTGACCACCGACCACTGTTGACAATTTTTGGTAGCAAAAAGGGACTCCCAACTCATACAACAAATAGATTGTCACGATGGGGTACTATCCTCCTAGGATACAATTTTACATTGGAATATGTCCCGACCGATAAATTTGGAATTGCCGATGGTCTGTCCCGGCTGATGTCGTCATTTCCTCGAGAAGACGAAGACATCGTCATCGCTAATATCGAAACACAAATAGTGGCAGAATTTGATGAGATAATTAGGAGATTGCCAATGACAGCAGAAGATATAGCTGAAGCATCTAAAAACGACCCATTTTTCCAATGAAGAAATAAACTTCTTAGGATACATTGTAAATAAAAACGGACGAAAGCCAGATCCAGTAAAAATAAAGGCACTGACCTCGATGAAAGAGCCCGAAGATATGGCTCAATTAAAATCTTTCTTGGGAATGATTTCATATTATGGAAATTTTTTACCCGGAGTCAAGAAACTCCGTGGGCCATTGGATAATTTGACGCATAAGAACCAGCAGTGGAATTGGGATAACAAATGCCGAGAAGCATTTCAAAATTTAATCCAATTATTATCATCTGATCTCAATTTATGCCATTTTAACCCAAAATTGCC